>JACN01113249.1:0-16258 GCA_000787155.1 Scartelaos histophorus | reverse complement strand
AACACACAAACCTGCAGATTTAGGATGTGCCACCTTGTAATGTCATGTGGTAATACAGGAAGTGCTTCACTGTGTTTTTAAAGTAAACTTATAAGATCTGGAAGATGAATCCAAGAAGGCATTTGCATCTAAAATATTCTTACTTCCGCATTACTTCCTGAATACTGGCAGCAAAACGTGTTTGACCAATCGGAGCGCTAGCTACTAGAGGCTAAGTCTTACAAAGCTGACTTTTAGAAGCTTTGATTATTTAAAAAAATCAAAAAAGTTCATATTGTAAAAATACAACCTGTACTTGCCCTGTCAGCAGAACACGGGCAACTTGATTTCACTAAAAATTCATTGCGTTCTACGGGAGAATTCTTTCTGGGCTTGAAAAATACCACTACATACTCATATCACAAAGCATAAAACAGGACATAAACAATAAACACAATCAGAATCATTGATGAGAATTTGCGTAAACTGTGAAAGAAAAATCCATAACGAGTGAGAGCATGACCCAGGCTGACACTGGGTCTAATGGCCCGTCCTGTGACTATGACATAACCTGATCTTACACAACTGTGTTATAAAACATCAGCCTTCAAATGTGTCCTCTACCCATCCACCTCTCTGTGTTCATCCATCATCCATCTCTCTTTCCATCCTTCTCTCTACCATTTACCCAACTTTCATCTCTCCATCCCTTTTTTCTATCCTTGTGTCTATCTATCCATCCATCTATCTATCCTTTTATCTAACTATCCCTTCATTTCTCTGCCTCTGTGCTGATGAGGGTAGTGCAGAAACCACACATACACACACACACGCATGCGCACACACACACACACGCACAGACACACACACGCACACGCACACACACGCACACGCACGCACACCCACGCACACGCACACACACACACAGTGCAGAATGTTCAGTGTGACCCCATGTCTCTGTCATGCACCCCACCCGTTTTTACAACACTTTACACAGACGTTATGGTCTAGAAGTACGTTCTCCCAGAGTGATGATGGTGTGATTGACAGCTGGACTAACCAATCAGAGAAACACATGGAAAATGGAAGATTTCTGCAGAATCAACAAGTAAAGCACTAAACCCCCACTAATACTACTACAACTACTATTACTACTACCAGTGCATACAGTTATCCCGGTATTTCTATTCATTTTATTATGACTTTAAAGGTGACTTACTGTGTACATTTTAACCAAATTATAGTTTCCCACACCATTTCTTCAGTTAGCTCTCATAAACCTTCACAATGGTCTGTAAGTTTGCAGAACTTCCGGTCAATGTTTTTCTATGGCAAAATCTCCTTGTAAATGTGTGTCGCATTCTCCAGCATCTTCAGAAATCTGCTCCATCATCAAATCTTCAACCAACAAGGTCCACAAAAGGATAAACATTCTTCATGAAGAATTTATCCACAATTAGCAAGGGAAGAAAGACCAAAGCTTAAAGGAAGCAAGCATTAGAGAAACTACTGAGCAACACTAACATTATGGTCATGAGTAAAACAGAAGGACTCTAGTATTAAAATTAGGTTGTTAAATTGTTAAGTTGTGGATAAATTCTTCATGTTTATCCTTTTTTTGACCTTGATGGTTGAGGATTTGGTGATGGGGCAGATTTATGAAGCTGCTGGAAAATAAGCCGGACATTTCCACAGGGATTTTGTCACAGAAAAACATTAAGCGGAAGTTCTGCAAACCTACAGCACTTCCAGTCGTTGTGAAAAAGATCTGTTCTTTTGTCACAGAAAAACATTAAGCGGAAGTTCTGCAAACCTACAGTGCGGCACTTCCAGTCGTTGTGAAAAAGATCTGTTCGGCACCACAGTTTTCTAATGTGGAAGTCAGCGCATTTGTATTGTTTTTTTGTTTTTTTTAGATGAATATTGTGATTTCAAATGTCCAAATTATAAATGAATGACCACGAAGGTCCGAGATTATGACTATACAATGGACACAAGTACAACTGGTCTGCTTTTATTACATTTTACTACTAATACTACCACTACTACTACAAATGCTGCTGTTAGAGTCTACTCAAGGTTAGCAATAGAAGATATAGGTTTAGTTCTTAATGAGAGGAGAGGTCTCCTGTACGTGAGAGGCACATGCTACAGACAAGAGACCGTGGGCCATTCAAAAGCCCCTCTGAATTTGACTCATCAGGCGCCCCGCTATCTATATCTTCACATTTGGCTCTGAAACCTCCCATTCGCGGCTTGTACTAAAGAGCATGAGACAGCTGGAGAGCGGTGTAGTGTCCCTGTGTCATGAGAGTTCATTAAGAGCAGTTCTCAGACGCTCATGGACTCAAAGGGCATTCATTTGTCTGAAGAGGAGGTGAGGGAGGACTTAACTCCACACGGTTATCAAATCATCCTCCTGCCCTCACACCGGACACCACAGCCAAGTCCGGACTGTTGCGCGTTCTGTTTTTTTTCCACAATCTTTAAACTCTTTGCGAGGTTTTAGCATGTTATAATGTTCCCTCCTCAAAAACAGAGCTGGAGTAGTGTTTTGTTTCATTCACACAAGTTTGAGTGACACTTTACTATTAGTCTGTCTACAATTGCCTTTTAAAATGTTTCTGTTTTCAATTTTGTTCAGTTCTGATTGATACAGAAAGTTTGAAGTATCTGCAGGTGCACAGAGGGCTGAAGAACTCAAACTATAGCTGACTATAATCCCTACAGTGATTTTAGTTTGGAAAATCAGGGCTGCTGATTTTTAACTGATTCTAGTGAAGGTGTATGGAGTTTAAAAACACAGTGGAGTACTTCCTCCATTACCACTTAATGACATCACAGGATGTTTTCCATTTTAGAGAAAAACCCGCATACATATGGAGTGATTGTGAGTTAAACATTGTGTAACTGTCAGATGCTTTTCTCTGTGGAGATGTTATTGCTTTGCCTGGAATGTTCCACAGTTGTCCTGTTTACATGAGAGCCTTAAATCCACTTAAAAATAGTTCAGAATAAAAATTCATTTCGCTTTCATTCCCTAATGATTATTCGGAATTAAACTTATTCAGAAGTAAACATTATTTCGATTTAAGTGGGTGTTTTATTAGTAAACATTATTTCGATTTAAGTGGGTGGTTTATTTCGATGTTAAAGCCGATTTAATTTATTCCGTAACATGTAAATGTTTATTCTGCTTAAAAAATAATTCCAGTGGTTTGTGCTCGTTGGGTCATCCTTCTGATCCGACTCCTCCAGTCGTCTCTTGAGACTTTCATCCACTGCTCTTTGGATTTGCGGGGAGCAGGATGCGGGAGTGGGCTGAGGTCGTCCACTCAGTCTCCTTCCTCCTTCTCCGACACTCTTCCCCTCTCCTCCTCAGCTCACAGACGTAAAGCTTGAGGATAGAATTCTCCAGCTGCTGATAAATTATCATCGGAATGAAGGCATAAAAAGTTTGGATGGTGTTTGTGTCCGTGAAGTAACGACAAACGGAGATGACGGAAAAGCCGGTAGCAGCTGAAGTGTGTGTTTTCTTCTGTAGATGTAAATAAGTTGGTGCGCCCCCTGCTGTCCAATCAGAACCCTTGAATGGAATTAAATAAAGCAGATTTAAAGGGTTTTCTATGTAAACCTCAATTCTGAATTATTATTTCCATATAAACTCCAAGGAGAATATTTTAATTCTGAACTATTTAATTTAGAACAATTAATTCAGAATAAAAAACATGATGTAAATGTGGCCAGTCTCCTGAGAAATAATTCTGCCTTTTCTACATGTCAATCCTGCCTATGAACATGTTCATAAAGTATTGGAGAAGTGTGATTCTGGAGCCCAGGCAGAGCTACACGAGGATGAGAGCCAGAGGTATATTAGAGCAGAGTCTGACTTTGTACATACTTCCAGAATCACTTGCTCCCTGTTGTAACCGTGTCTGTATGTGTGTGTGTGTGTGTGTGTGTGTGTGTGTGTGTGTGTGTGTCTGTGCGCGTGTGTGTACCATCGTTGCAGGAGGGGTCGTCTGAGGAGAACACACAGGGTGGGTTGTCCAGAGGAGGTCCTCCGCTGGCCCACTGGATCTTCTCCGTCTGGGACCACACGATCTCTTTGCTGGAGCCGTTGTAGTAGGCCACTAACTGTAACACAACAACAGCAAGTGAACGGAGGTTAGTAAAGTTCAGGGCTAAAGAAATGAACCGTGTAAAGCAGGAAACTTCTGTATTTCTGCCACAGTCTGGGGACAAGTGAAAGCACGGCCATCTCAGAACCAGGATTAATGAAACAAAACACCAGGTATGAATGGAGATGTTATTACTTTGTCTGGAATATTTCACAGTACGGCATTAAACCTTTCTATCTTCGTGGAGAGCAAACCAGATCAACTTACAGGTCAGATCTGTGGGGAGGCGACCCCACTCATAGTCAGAATGCATATTTTTCTAGGGATTTTGAACTATAAAACCACCTGTAACTGTATAAATGTAGCCTGATGGTTTCCCATGGATGTGTTCATGTTCATGGGTTTTTATTTGGCCAATGTTTAGCTCATTACAGTCTACATACATTAGATTCAGTCTGAAGCCCATAAAATAAAACATATTCAGTGTGTAAAACGATCAAATCAAACATTAAGTCACTGAACAGGTGTAGGCAGAAACTAAAGCTTATTGTGCCGACCATTATACATCATAATTAAAAAATCACCAATTATTCTACCTATTATTATACCAAAATTGTCTTTACTCTCATTATTCTTTCAAATATGTTTAAATTACTAGTCTCTTAAAAGTTGAATTTAAGAATTTAAGAGAATTTAAGAGAAGTCGCTTATTTTAGTTCATTGCAGCAACTCTTCCATAATTGAACTCCTTTGCTTGACAAACAGTTTTCCCTTAGAGTCGTCCTTGTGCCCTGTGGAACACTCATGTGCCCCTTAGATTGGATTTACTTTCACTCTGAGTGAACTTGGCCGCAAAGAAAGAGGAATTTCATTATGATTGACTTTGTAAATGAACTTAGCCGTGTACAAGTCGACCAAGTCATAGAATATTAGTTCTAGTTTTACATGTTTCCCCAAATTTTAAGGCTATGAGTAAAATGTGTCTTGCCCCAGTACAGATCTACTGTATTGTATACGCAGCTCTTGAGGCCAAAATAAGCCATGTACTTACTGCATCAAATTAAAAAGCATTTTATTGTTTGAGAATCACAAAGTGGTTGGTATGATTAGCATGCTACTGTTTTCTAGCTTTACAGTTGCGACAAAACTCCACTCTGGTCATGTAAGAGTTGTGAAAAGTGCTTATAACCTCATCGTGGTGAATAATTAGGATGGTCAGGATCAGGCCCGTCCACAGAAATTTGTGGGCCCGGGGCAAGAAGCCACACATGGGCCCCCCTATGTTATTAATTAATAGTAAGAGACTTCACTGCCCCTATCCCCTCTGTTTACTGCCCTGCTCAGGATGCAGAAAGTAAGTTAGGAATAACTTTGAACAACTGTAACTTATTTAAAACTAAATTGTTCTGTTTTTCATATTTTAAGAGAGTAAAAATTAGGTACAGAGCCTTTAATTTACTAACAAAAATCAAATTACAAGAACAATTTTCTTACTAAACCAGGGTTAATAAACAGAAACATTGCACGTTACCAGTAAATACACCAAAACAATTCCTCAAAACTGATTTTCATAAGCAGAAAACACTGGAGCAGAACCCACTATTACACACAGCTCTCGCTCTGATAAGACAAGATGATGATTATAATGTTCTGTTTTGTTTTTTTTTATCTGTGTTTTCTATTTCCTTGACATAATGATTTTGTTTTTGTGTCCTGACAACAGCAGCCTCATGTCACAAACACTAACCCCCTTTTGTTTGAGCACCATTTGGGCCGTGTGCTGTGAAACCTGACCTAGGACCAGGCGTTATTTTGGGGTTTCGGAGTTTGCGGCAATCCCCCTCGGCCAGTCCAAGCTGGGGGGTCACCCAAACACTGCTCTAACACTGTACAGGGGAAGGGAAGGGGTGTTCTGTGTGTGCGGTTGGCAGTTTAAATACCACTCCTAAAAAACACTTCATGCTGACAGCGAATCCTTGGGCAAGATGCTTTAAGCCCCATGTAGGCTCATAACTGCAGCCGCATTTCCTCTAGAGATACAACAGTAACAAGAGAATCTGGGTCGTAAATCACAGAAGGGGCATTTATTATGGTAATAGAAAGTCAATAGGGTTTACGTCGCTGCGTGTCAGATGCCCTTCCTGAGTCTCTATGGGGTCTTATACTGTGTAAAAGCTGCAAACCCTGTAGTTTAAAGCTCTTCAAAATTCAACTCTACACTCAAATGTTCTACAGTTTAAATACATAAAGTGGTATGAGGTATTAATAATATCTCGGCTTTGACTTTGGTTGCCATAGTGACACCCCTCAATGTGAAATGACCCATCAAATCTGGTTCTGACGCAGACTGAAGATAACCTACTTTTACTTGTTTGGCACAGCAAGAACAACATGAGGTCAAGGTCAAGAGAATTTTTGTACAGTAGTACTCTTGCTACTACTGCAACTTCCACTACTACTAATGAGGGTTGTCAAAAGTATTGAAAATCAGATGCTAATCAATACTAAAACACTGTCGAAACTATGTACTGAAAAAACCTTGAAACACTTAAATGTATCAAAAAATGGCTTAAAAGTAGTGAAATGATCTGTCCATGCTGCAAGATCATTTTACTTGACAAGTTCTCCTAAAATAAATTCCCTCTAGACTAGAATAAAATGTCTCAGGTGAATGTTCATGGGTTTTTGAGTTTTATTTTTCTCAAAGAAAATGCATGTTGTATCAAGCATATCTGTATCACTGAATCTAAAAATAAGTGAAGTGTTGCAGGGGAA
This sequence comes from Scartelaos histophorus, assembly GCA_000787155.1. NCBI lineage: Eukaryota > Metazoa > Chordata > Actinopteri > Gobiiformes > Gobiidae > Scartelaos > Scartelaos histophorus. The sequence continues at coordinate 9,383 of JACN01113249.1, read as the reverse complement.
AACTATGGGAAATGGATTGTAGCTTTAACATTCATTTTTTAAATTTTAAATTTTAAATTTAAGATTTTCTGACTAGTTGAGGAAAAAAAAATTTGACAATGAATTTTCAAGATTATATAACCAATTCAGAACGAGTAAGTAGAGAATAAACCTGAAAACAAGATGAATAACTTGATATAAGTTTTATAATCTTGGCCAGATCAGAGACATTTGCAGTGCACTCATTTAAGCAGATAAACAATAGTAAAAAAAAAAAAATGGGGGAAATTTTAAATAATTAAATTAATTAAAATAAAAATGTTGGAATTTTTGTACCATGACACTACCAACACTACTACGAGTACTACTACCACTACTACTGCAACTATCGATGGTCTGATATGGATGTTTATTGTTTTTTTGCCAATAACAATATCCTATTATTATGTTATTTTACTGCTTTGACTGATAATCAGTATTTGCTGTTACCGATTTTACGACTTGAAAATCTACAGCAAGGCCGAGAAATGGAGGTTAAGATGAAAGCCGTGAAAAAAGCGCTCCTCAATAAGGGAGTCTTGGATTTTTCTGCCTCTTGTTCACTTCAGCTTTACAAAAAACAAAAAGGGAAGTCTTGCTTCTCTCAAAACTCATCATCCAAGAAGAGCAGCTGTTTTTTTTAAAGTGAAAATAAACACTAAATCCATTTTTTGGATACTAGACTATGTGTAGGGGGATTTAATGGCATTATCTACTGTTTCCAGTCATTTTGTCAATTTTAGTGCAAACCAGGAACATTTGCAGCTCTCTGGTCAAAACAGTGTGTGCTGCCTTCAGTGACTTCTGCAGTTTCAAGTACTAGCTGAGATCACACAAGATAGCGAAGTGATAAACTGAGGGGCGGAGTTTGAAATGTGGATATCAATCACACTGTTCCTTACACCTCCAGACCCCGCCCCTCTTACTGTCTTCACTCTCTCCTTTAGTCCTCCAACCCCACTCTTTTGTTTGTGAATTTATGTTAAATTCTACAAAAAATTTACAAAAACTTTCCACTATCCGGGATATATTTTTTTTATGTATACAGCCACATCTTTCAGCTTAGTTGAACCATCAGCCTCCTCAGCCGTCCATCTCCTCGTCCTCCTTCATTGGTCAGTTTGCGGCGCTGCTGTACTCACCCCGTACTCTCCTGTCTCCTGATTGGTCATTGCCCACAGGTCCACGTCGATGTCCCTGGCATTCTTCTCGTCAGTCGTCACCAGCCCGGTCACTCCTGAACACACACATACACAACCACACCATCAGTGAAGCTGTCACCACGGCAACTCTAACAAACCACAGCGGGTCAGAGCTGCCGGCGCTTTCAAAAAGATTCTCTGTGGAGTTATTCAATGTCACAAGAAGAAATGAGTGTGGCAAATCTCTAAAAACGGAAAACTGGTTTGTATTCAACCAAAAAGCAGGTGCTTTTAAATCAGACTGACCTGGTGGAAAAATCCTGAAGAATTAAGAATTAGAAAGTGCACTGTGTAACTTTCTGGTATAAGTGCAGCAACCTGCTTGTCTCCACAGAGATGTGATTGCTTTGTCTAGAATATTACCTAGTATGGCATTAAACCTCTCTATGCGCTTAGGGTGCTGCACTCAATGCCACTATGCCAAATTACAGGTCAGATCTGTGGAGAGGTGAGTCCTCTTACAGTAAGGATGCATGTTTTTCAAGGTATTTTGAGCACCATTTCAGCAGCATACAGTATTTGATGTTACATTTGGCACATTTTAAATCACAATATTCATGTACAACAACAGAAAACTGTGGTGCCCAATGGGAGCTGATGACGCTGTAAACACCAGCACAAGAAAATCACAAGAAAGATTTGCGGTGGGCCCCTCTTGTGGACAGATAAACATCACATTAGATAGTTTTTTTTTTTATTTGTACCAAAATGACTACACTCTGCAGATTCAGAGAATCAAATTTAAAAAATAAATAAGTAAAACAAAGTACAGAGCTCATGTAGCAGTGGATGTGAAAATGGGAGTTGCTTGGCAAAGGGGATCTAAGTGATTAAAGATTACACAAATATGCATGAACCACAACAAATAAAACTTTTGGAGGGTCAAAGAGAAGAGGAAACAACTATAACCTGGTTAAAAGCTCTAAAGCAGGATGAGTTAAATATGTCCAATTAGCTATGTCCCATTAATATGTCCAGTTAACAAAGCTGAAGGTGAGACAGCCAGTCCTCCACAGGGACACAATGATGATATGAGCCTCTAAACAAGGACAGAGCAGTCACACTCTCAAACTCCTCCCTGAACCAGTGCCTCAAAGCACCAAGCATCAAAGTAAAATTGCTTCTGACGGAGTTCATACGTCTAGATCAGAATCCAGATGAGCACAGCTAGAACTTCTCCACACTGAACACCCCTGGTCCCATGAGGGATTACACTGTCTGGCTTCTGTATTAAATATCAAAACTGAGTACTTCTTCTACCACTGTTATGAACTCAATTTGACCACATGATCTAACAGGATGATTAACCCACTTATTTTCAGATGGGCTTGGATCTTCAAACACAAAAAACAAAATGTCACAGTCAACAATTTGAACACAAATGTGCTAAAAACATATTTAAACACACATGAGGACCACTGTCCAGTCCACTACATGAGAGTAGAAAAGAAGTAAATGTTCTTGACGTGTATCGCCGTCATCATTAACTCATGTTTTTAATTAAATTGAAAAGCAAGTATAGTAAAGATGAGGAAGCACTGTTAAAACATGATACGAAAGGGGGGTTAGCATGTTGTCAGACATCAGGCTGATCAGAAGGTTATTTGCACACAGTGACAACCACTTTTACCCCTGGAGGTAATACTTCCAGGGCAGAGTGTGGGTGTTTTTGTTTTTTACTAAATCAGATTGTCGAGAATCAACTTTTCAGAGCTTTTAACCATGTTTTAGTTGTTTTTCTTCTCCTAGAGTGATTCATTCATCTTTGAGTAATCTTTATTCTTCTCTATTCAAGATCTACTCTTGCTTTCACCTCCATCAGAACACACCACTGTGACATATGTGCTTCCCTCTCCAATTTTATTTTCTTAAACCATGACATGTATGACTCAGCAGTGTTACATAGCCATTTTGGCACAAATAAATAAACAATACAGCTACTCACTAGCACGATATGACACTGTTTCTATTGAAAGTTGCTGTAAGTGAGCCGGAATGCAAACCGGCATGCCCATGCTCACTTCCTATTTGGAACACACCAGCTATGTCCATTTACATCTTGCCTTACAGCCTGTGACAACAAGTATGTTCAAACTTTTGACAGGTAGTGTTAATGGTAGAGCCAGAGAAGCAGTTTGTAAAGGCCTTTGAACCTTATCTTACTAATACAAGCAGCTGGTGAGCTCAGAGTATTTCAGCCCACTTACTTCTGTCAGATGTGTTTATGTTCATGCAGTCTGTCCCAATTGGCTGTCCTTCATGTTTATCCCACTAGAGCTTTGCATTTCCTCCAGCAGCAGCTCATTTCATGCTTGATTGTTCTGACAGCGGCGGGCCATCTTGAACAGTGGCCACTTGAAACGAATTAGCCACGCTGTAATTGCTGTAAGGGACTAAATGGACAGACGAATCAGACGATGGTCATGACGAGTCTCTGAGCGCGTCCGACAGCACGTACAACCAAAGACACATTTCCTATTAAATGTTCAAGTACATTTGATTGGATTATCATTTAAGTATTATCCGTTGTTTTCATTTGAGGAGAGCAGCCCGTAGAACATAAACAATCTGTCAGATAACGCCAGCCCAACTGATATACACCATCTTCACAAAGCTCCTCTCTGAACTTGTTTTGATCATTAAAATGCTTAAAGTGGAACTAAATAAGCTTGCATGGCCATGATGGACCAGTGGATTAGCCAGTGGAAAAATAAAGGAAAAAGTCTCACAGGGGACTGAAAACCTTGCAGATTTCCACAGAATCAAAGCAAAGCACTAAACTGTTCATCTGAGGGGACATCAATTTATTTCTGTTTAAATGATGAGTGACAAATGAATAAATAGATACATCTGATTGGACAATCGCATTTGGCCAGGCTTCAGATGTGACGGAGGGCGTGGGGATTTGCAGCTTTCTGGTCAAAGATGTCCAATCTCCAGTAGTTGGTGACATCACACAGGACTGTCTTGATCACAAAAACATGTTTCTGATACAGACACCTGGCTGAGGGGCGGCGTTTGAAGTGTGGATACCTGTTCAACCAATCACACTGTTCCTTATACCTCAAGACTCACCACCCTCATCCCTTTAGTCCTCCAGACCCTGCCCCTCCGCCCTCAGACTCCCCTTTAGCGAATCTTTGAGGTCTAAACTACAGGATAACCACATTCTTCTATATAAAAGACAGGATAATTTGTTCTTTTCAGAGGTACTCATTATCAAAATAATTGCAACTTTTATGATTTGATAATTGCAGCAGCTCAAACAGCAAATCTGAATTCGACTGTGCTTTGTTGTGCAGCCCTGCTGGGTAATATAGGATGATGTGATGTTGAAGCTTCTCTCAAACAGTCACTAAGGCTGAAACGCAATCAACATCAGATCACAACTTTTATGTTTGCAATTCTATAGTAAGTCTAATGTCTCCAGCAGGGAACTGAACACTGTCTCTGTCGGGCTGTGACTGTAGTTTCACCGCCATAAACATGTTCGGAAATTAATCTGATTCTCCACATTACATTTAGCACTTAATGACCCTGTGCACAGTGAACTGACTTTTGGTTTTGAAGCCAAAATGAGGCCTGTCATTTTGACTTTTTTATGCCTAAATAGTCACTCTAACAAATGTAATGTGTAGAAATGAAATGTCAAATCAGTGTTGACAGGTTAACACCTAATCCATGGAAATATGCAGCTTTTAACCAGACCTGGGTAAAGTAACCAAAACATTTGGCTTAAGAAAGAGCAACGTTAGTTTAAACTGGCCACACTGGTCATGACGAGCCTCTGAGCGTGTCCCACAGCATGTCCAGCCAAAGACACATTTTCTATTAAATGCTCAAGTCCATTTAATTGTGTTTTTCATCTAAAAGTTATCCTTTGTTTTAATTTGTGGAGAACAGCCTGTAGAACATAAGCAGAGTGTCACAGATAATTCCGGGCCCGACTGGGAAACATCAGCTTGTAAAATTCATAAAGCTCCTCTCTGAACTTGTTTTGATTCTGAAAGTGCTTAAAGTCGAAATAAACACTAAATCCACTTTTTTTTTTCTCCTAAACTGTGCATATGGGGGGGTGAATCCTATTTTCAGATGGGTGTGATTGACAGGTGGATTAGCCAGTCAGGGACATGCATGGTCTGTCCGTATCAGAAAAAAAATAAAGGAAAAAGTATCACACGGGCTGAAAACAGCAGATTTCCACAAATTGAAGCACCACACTAAACTCTGTTAACCTGAGGGATAAATGTGTTTTTGTTTGTAAGTGATGGGTGGCCAATGAGGTCCTTCCTTTCACATCAAGGAATAAACAAATCTGATTGGATGATCATGTTTGCAGATGATGAGCACTGCCCACCTCTGCTTTGAACTGGAGCAGAGCCATTTCCCACGAAAACTACATTTATTTATAGCATTTTCTTAAAACAAGTCCTTAATTGCAGCAACAATTCCTCGTGTCCAAAACAATCAGCACTCTGGGGAGAGGCTCTGTGTGGGAGAGTGAGGGGCTGTGTGTCACTCTCTCAATACACTCCAGCTATAAATGTGAACAGAACTAGAAAAAGGTTCCAAATCACTTCTTTTCATTATGTATTTTATGAGGTATTATTTGCAAACACATATTTTGAGCACCATGTTACATTTTTGCTGTTTTGAAAATGCTATATTGGTCGAAAACAACTAATTTAAATGTTTTATTAGTTTTACTTTCGTTTTTGATGCAATGATGAATCCCACTCTTTACTCTAAGTCACTCCCCCTTCAGAGTGCTATCGCAACACAATCAGCATGCACCCGGCTAATGAAACGACTGCACACCACATCAGGTTTGTGAAGTTGTAGTGCATTATTCTTAAGAGCTCTTGTGAATTTCCGAGCAACTTTCCATAAAAAAAAGGAGACTTTGTCCTCTCACCCCAGAATCGTCTGTTCTGCGTCCTCATGGTGATGTTGATGCCATCATTCACAGCTCCGCCGTCGGCCAGGGTTTCCTCCAGAGCCATGGCGTACAGTAGGAAGCCATCATAGAAGCTGCCCGCGATGTAGTCCATCTGTCAGGACAAAGAGCTCAGGTGAGACTGTGGACACAAAAGGAAGCTGTACTTTCAGTGTTCATGTTCTACAGGGCATTCATCTGAAAAACTGGGCCTGTTTTAATTTGTTTCATTCATACACAATAAATCTACATATTTACTTACCTATAGGGTAAGCAAACATCTGTATTTACCCTGGACAGTCCCGGTTTTGAGCCCTGTGTCCCCTGTCCCAACAGATTTATCTAAAACCAATGATTTGTCCCAGTTTTAGGCAAGAAATGTCCCAAGTGTTTCTATTTTTGACCAATTTGATACCAGTCATCAGTAAAGAGAAGCATAAATTCTTATTTATTTCAGTAAAATACAGAAAAGTGGCTTAAAAATGAGCAAAACACAAAGAAAATGTGACTATACTGACTCACCGAGTGCATAACAATTCTCTTCACGCACTTGTTTCAGAATTTTGTTATTACCAACCAGACCAAACCAAGAGTGCCCAGTTTTTGATTTTGAAATCCTGGTCACCTGACTTAACTTTCTTGAGAGAAAAACACTGAGTTCAACCTCCATTCAGAACTTCATGTTTTAAACAGTTTACAAAGTTATTCCTCACCTTCATAATGTATTACGACCATCCTAATGATTCATCATGACACATTTATAAGTGTTTTTAAAGCTTTCAGAGATATGAGCTGTCTTGGTAATGCTAACATCATACTAACGGCATAGACTGGTTCTTGGTTCATAGATTATTAAAATAAAAACAAAAAACTTTTAGACAGATAGAGAGTCTCATTTTGACCTTACATTATCAATATCTGTACTGCAGTAAACCCAATTACACTTCATGAAAAAACAGACTTCACACAGTCACTTTCACTTTGAATCTTGCAGCTGTTTAATTCAGCCTCATTTTTACTTTTCTAAGAATCGTGATATAAAACTTCTCCTAAGAAAACCATTTCTTCAAAACCTTGTGCAATGCAAATGGCTAATAGCTAGCACTGATAAAGAGTTTAATGTGGAAAATCAAATGGATTTTAATAAACAAAGAGCCCAGTGAGGCCGTCTCCAGAACCACACATTCAGCTCATTGTTGGTGAAAACATGATGTGCTCGTAAAAAGACGGATCAGAAGCACAGCTCGTAAATGCTAACAGCGTGTTCATCATTAGCTTACGCACACGCTCAGGTTTATTTACTTATAAAAGAAAAGCTCGTAATGCCGGTTTACTACTGTTGTTGGCAACTTTGGAGTTTTAAATGGAGAAAAAACTTGATTTGAGTGTCTTTCATTTAAAAACTATGATATTATCAATAGAGGAGGACACATCCCTGGAGATACTGACCAGTGAAGGCTGCAGGTGGATGCCAAACTCCCGGCGTGCACGGGCGTGGAGCTCCTTCTGGAAGGCCTGGTACTCGGGGTTATCTGGGGGCCGGTACGAGATCACAAACACCGACTGAGGAGCATAAACAGAGGACAGTTAGAGGGACCCAAGGGTCCAACAGGAATGACATGAACACAGAGAAGCTACATATTCTGTGGGGGATTTTCACGTCCTCTCTGAGTGACCTGGGGTACTCACTGCCAGCTAATACTCCCCTAGCCCTACTGGTCTGCACTGGACACCCAGTGTCCTGAGGATTCATGTCTCCGTGCTGTTCTGATACAAATAAGCTTCTCCTGGTTAGAACTCCAGTGTCATGCCTCTTCTCTTCAGCTCTCAGTCACATTGCAGCATAGTTTGTGGATTATAAAAATATGATGATCTCTGTGAAGATAATTTACCCAAAAATACTGAGACAGTAAATATCATTATTCCCCAAGATGAACAGCACTGTCAAAGGACTCACGAGGTGGATTTAAAGATCACTGCTTTGAGTTTGTGCTGTTTTCAATCATTTTTGGCAAAGCAGCAGCTGTAGTTTTCTGAACAAACTGTTGTTCACCAGCAAAAAACTGTTCATATTTTTGTCATTAAATACAAAAACATAAAAGATTGTAATAACAAAAACCTAAATCTGATATGGTGTGATTAGAAGGTTTGCAGGGCCTGTGCTGCTTGAAACATTTAGATGGAGACTTGAAGTACTCCATTTTGTAACTTTAGGAAAAGTACGGCTATAGGGTGAAAATTACTCAGTCTTACATAAAAATTTGTATCATATATTGATTCACATATACCTGAAATACCTGTATGAAGTGATACTGATAAAGATTTGTGCTGATTTTTGGTCAGCAGTGCATCCATTTTACTGCTGCTGAATGTGCACACAACTGTTCACAACTTGGTACTGCTGCCAAAAATGTACTTAAGTAAAAGTACACATGAAACATAAAGTTAGTAGTTACATTTTAACAGAGTTGAAGATTTGTTTAATTCAGAACTTGATCAATCAAACTGTTGTGTGTGTTTGTGCAGAGAGGTACCATACTTTGGTATGGTCAGGACTTGTACACTACTTTCAGTAATGCAGTACAATTACATGGCAAGTACATGTCTAGTGAAACGTAAGTATTTGTATTTAGTTACTTTGTTTTCCACCTCCCCAGCTCCACAGACATGGAAGTGCAACTCTCACAAAGCCTAATCACACTTAATGACTTCTGCTGTGGGTGATACAGGCACTCAGGGTCTGGACCAGGGCCAGGATCAGACCAGGACCGGAGCCAGGAGCAAGGGCCAAAACCTGGTCTACAGCGGGGTCATTGATAGGCCAATGTGGGTCATCATGACACGCTCTCCCACATGCACACAGAAAAGCATTAGTGATAAATGAGTGGTGAGTTTCTTCCTCTGGGCCTGTTCATGCACAAATACCTCAGTAAAACAAAAGAATAAAAACAAAACAGTTGAAAGAAAAAGAAGCATGTTTCACCAAACGCAAATGAAATTATGTGAAGTGGTTGAGTCAGGGTCAAACTCAGGTTAGCCTGCTTTCTTACTCTGCTGTGTTAGACCAGAGCACAGGTAGCGACATCAAAATGAAATGTTCAAATCTGTTTCAACTGTTTTTCGTATCATGTTGTTTATAAGACAAACCAGCTAATTTATGTTGCTTTTGTGGTAAAAGAATGAGTCACAGCATTGGATGATCTAAAAAAAAAAAGAAGATAAAAAGA
>JACN01033920.1:0-18287 GCA_000787155.1 Scartelaos histophorus | reverse complement strand
CAGTATCAGATCAGTGCATCCCTAATTTACTATATATACAATGGAAATTTTTGGGTTATGTGAAGTTCTTTCTCACTCCTGGGATTAACATCTTCACAAATGTATTTCAGATAATTTGTTGTATATATTTTACAGTTAGTTGTTGTTTTCCTCAACCAAAAGGCATTGACTTTCTTTATTGCTTATACTTGTCTCAGCACACAGCCAGTTCATGCAGAGTAAGTACTAGGAACCTCCCCTTTTATGTATAGTTTAACATGCATGGTGCACCCCAGACGTGTGGCTATGGCTGACTGTAGTATCAAGCCTTGTAGGATAAGCTTGTAGACATTGCATTGTGCGTTTAAGTCTTGTTCTGAAGTAGGACTGTGATTTTGTCAGCGCTTGGCAGGTCTATCCAACACCAGGCTCCCCTGATGGTCACGAGGATGAAGCTGCTTCTGCTCCCATCGCTCTCCCAGATTACACCTCTGACATTATCATTCACACATACTCCAAGAGAAATTCTGCTCTTCTGACTCTTCTCCCCTCTCCCCCGCACAATTCTCGTGATATAAAGCACTTCAAAAATAGTTTAGTACCAAGACCCATTCCTTTCTTTGTAATTTATCGGCCATTGCTAGTTGTGATAGTCAGTAGAGTAGAGTTATTACCCTGTCCTAATTTGATGCTATTTTTAGAACTCAGGCAACTTATGTTTTCTCTTTAAGGATGTGGACGAGGAGATAGAAGCTGAATATAATATCCTGCGGACCCTTTCCAACCATCCAAATGTGGTGAAGTTTTTTGGCATGTTTTATAAGTCGGACAAGCTGTCTGGAGGACAACTGTGGCTGGTCTTGGAGGTAATAATGCAATAATGGCAAAAGGGTATATCTTGATATTTTTTTATATATTTTTTTGTATTTCTATAATTATATTCAGACAGTATCAGGCCAGTCCAACATAAATGTATTCATAAACTTATGTATTTAAATGTTATAGTTGTAAAATTACCAACAAAGGTGTTAAAATATCACTTTTAATCCTTATTTTCTCAATTTTTTTTCTCCATTTAACATTTTTGTTCTAAATTATAAACTTCATATTCAAAAACGTATATTTTCAATACAACATACACAATATTATTGACAGTTTGATCATTTTCCCACCTCTTATACTGACTGGACTTTTGGTAAAATGTTCTCAACCTCAAATACAGTCATTTTTTTACTGAGGACAGCATATATCAGGGGTTTTCAACCTGTAGCTTAGCAGCTACCAGTAGCTCTTCACCGCTTTCCAAGTAGATTGCAATTTCTGAATAATAATAATTTGATGAATTATTGAACCATTATAAATCTATAATTTTGATAACTAACTTTGTGCACTCATAAATGTAATGGATTATGTTTTATAGGCATTTAAGTCTTGTCGAGGCTTTTATATACACTCAGTTTCTTGTAACCTCTAAAATGAGTAGCTCCCTGAGATTTTCATTTTGTAATGGTACTTCATCAGATCTGTAACAACTTTAATTTACTGTGTCCTTGGTATAAAAACATGATGTCAGACTAAATAATAGACGTGAGATTTCACATGCTGCTTCCATAGTGACAGTGCTGTGGGTGTGTGGGCTTGTCCTCCCCATGCATCACAATCTGCAGACTGACTGACTCTTGTTTCTCTCACAGCTGTGCAATGGCGGCTCCGTCACTGAGCTCATCAAAGGACTACTCATGCGAAGCCAGCGTCTGCAGGAGCCTGTAATTGCATACATCTTATACAGCGCCCTCTTGGTAAGCTCCTATACTGCAGGCCTGTCCCATTAACAATTTTGGAAGAAAATATTGAAACCACACCATAAAGCAGAATTATCCCCCCAAAAGCGATTCTAAATGTACAATATTGTTAATGGTGCACTGTATAATTTTTCTAGTGGTGGGTCCGTCACCTGCTTGTTTCCATGGAGATGTGCTTAGAATGTTCCACAGTACGGGCATAAATCTCTGTATCATTATGGAGACTTGCAAGCCAAATTACAGGATAAATTTGTGGAGAGGCGACCCCACTCACAGTAAAAATGTATGCTTTTCAGGATATTTTTGAGCAATAAATAACACCTGTAGTTGAATAAATGCAAATTTTATAAGATTCTGTGGATAATTCTAACCAGAATATCTCCACAGAGACAACAAGTTGCAGACTCTCTCCAAAAAGTTACACTGTGCACCTTTAAATATTATGAATAGCAATAAATAAATAACGAATGTTGTTCATAATTTAACATGCTACAGCTTAAATCTTATCATAGTACTGAAAACCAAACCAAATAACCAAATATTGTCAACTAATACAAAGAAAAAGTCCCTATGATAAATATTGAACCCCCCAAAAATATTGTTCCAACTTTCCTACTATACTGTGTAATGCCTGTAACGGTAATTACTATATTGAAATATCATTCAGTATAGGACAGCTAGAGCAATATTTACTACTGGGAAATTGGTGGTTATGGCTGTATCATGAGATTTGAGCCACAGAAGGAATGACAGATGCAAACTAAGTACTTAAGGGTTCAATTCTGCTGTTTATTGATTGCAACTCATGTTTTTAACAATATTGTAGATTTAGAATAGTTTTGTAGTTTAAATCTGCTCTTGCGTTATTGTGTCAGTGGCATAAATTAGTTTCAGTATTATCGTCTATAATTTATTCAGCAATATATCGTGTTTCAAATATGTTATTGTGACAGACCAATGTCATGTTTACAAGGAGCTGGTGTCTATTATCAGCATATACAGTTATATAGTGAAGTTAATGTATCTGTGTACTTTGTAGTGATCCATATAATCACAGTGACATTTCTTATTCCACAAAGGGTCTCCAACATTTGCACAACAACCGGATTATCCATCGCGACGTCAAAGGCAACAACATCCTCCTGACGACAGATGGAGGAGTCAAACTGGTCGACTTTGGTACATGGCTTAAAAAGGGACATTTCCTCTTTATGCAAAATATAAAATGAAAAGTCCACCACATTTAGAGTGAAGCTAAAATAATAAAACTGAACATAATATAAAACATATCTACACAGCTGTTTGCGTGAAAACACTGGATCCGCCTCACACAACACAACATCGTTTTAGTTGATGGCTGTGGCCTAACCCCAGGGCCTTTACTGCTCATTTAAATTGCATTATTTGATCTTTTGCATATTAAAAGGAGTCTGTTACGGTAAATTACTCAGTGCCGCCCACAGGCATGTTTATGTCCTCTGTGTCACTGAGATGAAGTGGACTCCTGCTGATAAAAATCTGTTCTATATAATTTGAAATGATTATGGAGCATTATTATTACAGCTTGGCAGGTTGCCACACTAAATTATGTGCTTCCAAGATTTATTGATTAGAATAAACATACTGTATATGATTTAAAAAGCACCATAAATAATCTATGAATATACACTTAAACTGCAGGTGTTTCGGCTCAGCTGACCAGTGCACGACTACGAAGGAACACGTCTGTTGGGACTCCATTCTGGATGGCTCCAGAGGTCAGTTCAACCTTAAAACATATTATTTAATATTAATGCATGGCAGTTTTATCCTATGTATTTTCCCCCCATACTTCAGAAGGCAGAAGAGTTCTTCAGCCTATTGTTTAACAGAACAAGACGCAGTAATTCTACAGAAAAAAACATTAATTATATTTATTATTACTGTTCTTTTAAATTACAAATGATAAAATAACCTTAAAAATAAAACCATATTGGGTAAATGGATAATTGCCATCGAGCCCTAAAACAAGTGTAATTCAGTCTTGTTTTGTTTACAGCTGTCTTGTTTTGTTGCAGGTGATTGCTTGTGAGCAGCAGTATGATTACTCGTACGATGCCCGCTGTGACGTGTGGTCTCTCGGCATCACCGCCATAGAGCTGGCAGATGGAGACCCGCCTCTGGCAGAAATGCACCCAGTCAAAGCTCTGTTCAAGATCCCACGGTGAGTCACCAGAGGGCGCTCTTACCACACTTTTCACTTGGATCATTCTCTCGCAGATGAAGGACATAAAACTAAAATCACAGTGTAACGAGCATAATGTTTAGTATGTTTTAAAGGTCTATGGTTTAAAGGTCTTATATTACACAAAATGGAGTCTTGTGAACTTTTAGCCATATTAGAAGCTGCCACCTCTTCAAAAACATATGCAGAGTTGTGCTTTGCTTCAGTCACACATGTAAGTGATCATTTATTATTAGTCTTTCTTCCTCTCCAAAGCTCAAAATGCAAAAGTTAACAGCTACGTTTTATTTTTAGTTTAGTAAAGTGTGGCTATTCCAGGGCTGCAATCATCTAAATAATTCTAGTGAATGTGTATGGAGTTTAAAAACACAGTGGAGCACAGTGGAGGGTTTTCCAATTTGAGAAAAGAACCCAGCTTAATATGCAGGATTTGTGTGTGAAATAAGTGAAACAAAACACAAGTCTAGGTATGTTTGTAATGAGGAAACTACATTATAACAATGTAATATAAGCTCTTTAAAATATTTTCAGTTAAAATTAGCATAATTGTATCATGTAGTAGTTTTATCCTAACAGTGTTTGGTGTCACATTAATGCAGTGATAAATAGTGTCAAATGGGCTCTGCTGGTGGTTTTATTGTGTGTGAGCACAGAGGTTGCACACGTTGACCTTTTGTTCATCACACAATCACAGTATTATGCCCCAGTCAGGCTGAGATGTGCCCGCTGATTACAATTTGCATCACTGATTAGCGCCTTTCACATGGAGACCAGACTGTAGCCTCCCCTCCCCACCAGGCCACGGCATCTTATTGAATTTCATCAGTGCCGTATAGATATATAGTGTTTATTCATTTGAGGTTCATCATACAAAAAATAAACAGTTTATTCATTTGAGGTTCATCATACAAAAAATAAACATCTACTTACAATTTAGTAATAAGGCTTGAAGAAATGTGGGAAAATATTGAACAAATAGATTCAGACGTGTCACAAAAACACATTTTGAAGTGTGGTTTACTGACTTAGACTTAGACAAACTTTACTGAACCACAAGGGAAATTACTTGGGCAAAGTAGCTCACATATTACAATATATTATAATCTCAAAGAGGAAAAAACATAAATGGCAATAATACATTTTGAATAAGTAGCAAAAAAATAGCTAGAGTCTTGTGTCAATTAAGGCATAATTATATAACATAACATAGGGTTATCTGTTACTGCTGATGAAGTAAATATAGACGGCACAATAAAGCGAGCTCACTCTACTCTAAATCTATGATAAGGTTTAAAACTCATGAGGTGCAATAAATAAAAAGTCAAATGAAACAGTTTAGTGCTTAGTTTGCATCTATAATGACTCATAGAAGTGATTCATTCAACCTTTTACGGCTTTAATTTGATCATATAGCCAAAAAATAAGAACAAAATTTCCTCTAGAGCAAAGATATTGTGCACACGATAAATAATGTCCCCCAAAAATATTGTCCCATCTTTCATATTGAACAATAAGTCAATATAGTAATTATTGTGACAGGCCTAAATACAGTCCTACCCATAAGACCATTAATCATAGAATCAGATGTTCCACTTTTTTCCATTTTTTTAGCCTGTATTTATCGTCTGAACATAAATGAGTTTTAGTAATAATAATAAGACATAACTAAACATTCTCAATGATTCTCAAAATGCTTTATCCATACACAAAAAAGGTGCACTATGTAACTTTTGGTTGGGTTCCATCACCTGCTTGTTTCTATGGAAATATCATTACTCTGCCTGGAATGTTCCACAGTATGACATTAAACAGCTTTACCTTATATTTATTCAATTACAGGTGGTTTTATAGCTCAAAAGCACCTAGAAAAACACCCGTTCTGACTGTGAGCGGAGTCGCCTTCCATAGATCTGACCTGTAACTTGGCCTTCCTTTGGTCTCCATGAAGATTTAATGCCACACTGTGAAACATTCCACCAAACAACAAAGCATTTGACCGACCCTCCACCAGAAAAATTATACAATGTACCTTTAATGCGTTTTATCGGAATTCTACTTTTGTGACTTTGTATATTACACTTTAACTCTGTGAATAATTTGTGATAAAAAGCGTATGGATTTATCTCTCAGGTCTTTATGGTCCCAGATGTTCTATTTATTTCACTTTATGATGTGACTCTCCTTTACTAGACAGGCTCTCTCTGGTGTAACTGTCATCCTTGAATGGAGCTCATGATTTCCATATTGGCACTTAAATGTTCAATGCACATTTTATGTTTGTGATGTTTTACAATTCCACACGATAATAGCTTTCCAGAGCAAGGGGATCAGTCAGATGTGTAAATATGAGTTGTTATTTAGTGCAGTAAATCCTTCTTAAATTACACTCTATGCCAAGATTTCATTTAAATGTATTCAATTGTAATTTAATTTGTGTATTCTCAAACTGGGAGTTTTCTTTGATGAAAAGGCATATGACAGATGTTTATGATTCTCTAATTTTGACTTAATTTGGTAGAGAAATACCTGTTGGAAATATAAATGATAGATTTACACCAGGCACTTTAAATCAATACAAAAATGAATCACATGCACAGACACTTCTATAGTCAGTGTTCCAGGATCATCAGTTGAAGGAAATGCCAATGGTTTAATTTTCTAATATAAGGCAATGGATAAGAATGCCTTTATAATTACTATATTGACTTAATTATCAACGTTATTTATCAACAGTGTTAATTATATGTACTTTTTCTTTGTACTAGTGGAAAAATGTTGGTTATTTCAGATATACTATGATAAGATTGGAGCTGTAGAGGGAAGGATAAATAAATTTTATGACTCATTATAGATACTAACTAACTACTCAAGTGTTGCATCCTCTTTAAAATACTTTTGGGAGGAAAATTCTGCTTTATGGTTTGGTTTCAGTATTATTGTTTGTCATGTATGTTTAGTTCATTAGTATATCATACTTCAAAATCTGTTATTGTGACATTCCTAGTGGTGGACATGGTTGCATTTTGTTGTACTAGTGATTATCTGCCACATGTACATATTACATATTACATGTACATATTTGTAGTTCATCAGTGCAGAAATGTCAAGTCTTTATTTCTGTTTTTGGCACCTCCAGCTCCTCTGATAAATGTAGCTGCATCCTTTTGTGTTTATCATGCCAAAAGCTCTGCTGTGGCTGCAGTGATGAGTGAGCTCAGATTTAAGTGGCTCATTTATTCAGCCGCTCATTATTTTGTACTCACCAAATTGTGCATCTTCATTTGGAGCTTGTAACTCAAATGCGTTTAGACTACTTAATTTAAAATGGCCTTATAATTTCCCGTGTAGATTTTTGTTTCTACTCAATAACATCACCATGGAGAGAAGCAGATAACACACCCTCCACCAGAAAAGTTACACAGTGCACCTTTAAAGGTCCTGTATTATGCAAAATCTACTGAGTTTTAAGCCATATTATAGTGTTGTTATCTCCTCAAAAACACGTTAGAACTGTGCAATCTTTTTTTTTCTCAAATTTGTATTTAATTGTATTTTGCAATTTCTTAAATAAATACAAATATATTTAAATATTACTCTTCTGATAGAGAATGCACACTTTTAATCATTGTTACAACCCAGCTCTGCTAGGGTAAGGGAAGTAACAAAAAACACCAAGATGGAAAATGGAATAAATAAGTAAGGTTTAATTAACAGGTGTATAAAAGGTTTAACTTAACAAAACATGGTAAAATATGTCCAAAACTAAACCAAGTTAAGGAACAACATAACAGGATTAACATAAAACAAGTTTTGTGCTAAAACGAATCACGTGGGTTCACAAAACGAGTGATTAACTAAGGGACACAAAAATAAACCAAAACCACGAATGTCCCAAAGAAAACCACAAACCCACAAACAGAATCGAGTGACCAAATCAAACGGCACAAAACAGAACAAACTAAACCAAAACGAGTGTCTCACACAAAAGTCACGCACTAGTACAAACAAAGTGACAGAAACAAATGAGACACATTGGCACTGGCCACAAAGTCCAGCAGCCCTGAACAGGAGCTGTGATCTTCTTAAATAGGGGGAGGAGGCTGGAGGCGGGGCCAGGTGAAGGATGCTCCACCAATCAGGGACCAGGGCTCGAGCAGCAGGAACAAAATGGCACCAAAACACACAAAAATACAAACTGAAGGCCTGGGGTCGTAACAGCCATTCAACACTAAAATAGTCAAATTTCTTCCTATAAAGTGTGAATTTGTCTGCAGGCCTCTCAAATGAAGACACACAAGCTGATTATAGAATATTAGAAATTATTGAATTTTGATCTTAATTAATATTTTGTTAGTTGCACACCCCAAACTTCAATTCACTAACAGACTTTGAATGAGTGTAAAAAAAAAAGTCAAAACGATACATGAATATTTTATACAATCTTGTAATCCTGGACTGATTTTTGTCACATTGGCTTAGCAGCAGCAGTCATCAGCAGCTGACACCTTTCCTGATTTAGCCTCAATCCACTGCGCTCGGAGTTAGACATTTAAGCGCTGCCTGGACCTGGATTTGAATAAGCCATTTCTTTATGCTCTGTGAACCAGCCATACAGAAAGAGCCCGAGAGCAAAGAAAGAGCAGTTGTTACAGTGTTATCCGTGCACGGGGAGTTTGCTTTCAGCATATTTGCAATGTGGCACAACCTCACGGCTAAAGCATGTTATAATAAAGATGCTATATTACACAAATTTGACTCTTGTGAGCTTTAAGACGTGTTATAATGCTGTTACCTCATCAAATACACGCCTGGAGTTGTGTTTTGTTTCACACGTTTGAGTAACTCTTTATTATTTGTCTGTGTACATGTCCAAATTTCAAAATGTTCCACCTCGTAATGTCATGAAGTGGTACTTTTCAAGATTTACCTTTTACCTTTAGCTCAGTAGAGACTGGTAATTGGTTGAAATTATTCAATTCTTATGAAGGTGTGTGGAGTTTTAAAACACAGTGGAGCCTTTTCTGTATTAGCACAGAGAGAAGAACTCAGCCTAAATATGCAGGATTTATGCAGGATTTGCAAAACATAACTCCAGGTATGTTTTGGACGGGGAAATGACATTATAACATAGATCAGTAAATAGAATAATATGGGCCCTTTAATGCCATATTGTCGTATATTCCATAGTCAAAGCAACAATATGACCATGCACATAACAGTTAGTGAATGTTCCACCAGTGCCGTATAGATATATAGTGTTTATTCATTTGAGGTTCATCATACACAAAATAAACATTTACTTACAATTTAGTAATAAGGCTTGAAGAAATGTGGGAAAATATTGAACAAATAGATTCAGACGTGTCACAAAAACACTTTTTGAAGTGTGGTTTACTGACTTAGACTTAGACAAACTTTACTGAACCACAAGGGAAATTACTTGGACAAATTAGCTCACATATTACAAAACATTATAATCTCAAAGAGGAAAAAACATAAATGGTTTGAATAAGTAGCAAAAAAATAGCAAGAGTCTTGTGTCAATGAAGGCATAATTATATAATATAACATGCATATCATATCTCTTACTGCTGATGAAGTAAATACAGACAGCACAATAAAGCGAGCTCACTCTACTCTAAATCTATAATAAGGTTTAAAACTCATGAGGTGCAATAAATAAAAAGTCAAATGAAACAGTTTAGTGCTTAGTTTGCATCTATAATGACTCATAGAAGTGATTCATTCAACCTTTTACGGCTTTAATTTTATCATATAGCCAAAAAATAAGAAAGAAATCACCTCTAGAGCAAAGATATTGTGCACACGATAAATAATGTCTCCAAAAATATTGTTCCATCTTTCATATTGAACAATAAGTCAATATAGTAATTATTGTGACAGGCCTAAATACAGTCCTACCCATAAGACCATTAATCATAGGATCTGATTTTCCACTTTTTTTAGCCTGTATTTATCGTCTGGACATAAATGAGTTTTAGTAATAATTAGATTGCAATATTATTTAATAACACATAACAT
The DNA here is from genome assembly GCA_000787155.1 of Scartelaos histophorus. NCBI lineage: Eukaryota > Metazoa > Chordata > Actinopteri > Gobiiformes > Gobiidae > Scartelaos > Scartelaos histophorus. The sequence goes on along the minus strand of JACN01033920.1, from coordinate 8,240 downwards.
TCTCAGTGATTCTCGAAATGCTTTAGAGTTGCTCAAACAAAAGTTACATATTGCACCTTTAAAATGCTCTTCTTTATTCTTCACTGCTGGCCCGGCTGTCACTAAAGATGACTGCACTCAGGGCCGTCCACTCTCACACCTGTGTCCTGTCATCTGGCTCTTTTAAACACTTATAAATGGGGCCTGTAAATGCTGCTGACAGAGGTACAAGTCGCTCCCATAAGTTTAGGCTGCAGCGGTGCCAGACAGAACACGAGCGTTATCATTTGTCAGGGTTTGAGTGCCGGACCTGGACTCAGACCAACTGCTTTTCTGCACTGAATGTCCCTCAGAAGTCACTTTATGTCCACCGGGTTTCATTTGTCAAATAACTCACGGAGACAAGAGTCCAACTTTGAACACACTGTCACTTCAATTCATGTAGGGCCTTTGCTGATGTTTGGGATCTGTCATTGTGTTTCAGAAATCCTTCCCCTACGCTACGAAATCCTGAGCAGTGGTGCAGGAGTTTCTGCCACTTTATTGGACAGTAAGTTACCCTTTCTTATTAATGTTCTATCTTTAAAAACTAAAATATGTTACAGATTTTAAATGAGTGGATTAAGGAAAGATGTTTTATAACACCTTTAAAACATTGTAATAGTAATGATTAGAAAATACATGACTTGAGATTGACCGGGAAAGGTACATTTGTGACTTAAAGATGCACTATGTAACTTTTCTACTTTGCTAAAGATATACCATTGAGATAAGTGCATTTTATTTAATACTGTGGAACTTATATTCAAAGCAATAGTGGAATTTCCCTGGATACAAGCAGAAGAGTTACAGAAACATATGAGTTTTAATGTAAATGCAACAATGCCTTTGCCAGTGTATAGCTAACCTGTTCACCAGGTATTGAACCCTCACACTGTTACTGTGGCCCGGGTGAGTGTGTGGATGTGATCCATCCCCAGTGGCTGCATTAGAGCTGAGTCTGTGACAAAGTGGCCTGCTCAGACTCCAGCTCCACTGAACCACAGCAGCTACCTCTGCCTAATGTGCTGCTGCTAATGAATGCACAGAATTAACTTTGAGCCAAACAAACTGAGACACACAAATGCAGCATCATTGATCAGGGTTAGACATTACACTGCTGTTTTCTGTCTGCTGCTGTCAACTCTGCCTCAAATCACAAATCATTTTCAACATGATCTTAGTCAAATAAAGCAGCTGGACTTTAGCCTCACTGACAGTTCTGGACCATCACAGCCTCACAGTAATGACACAACTGTAATCTACCGCCCTGATCAGGTGTTTGATAAAAGATTTTGAAGCCCGGCCCTCGGTGACCCACCTCCTGGAGCATCCCTTCATCAAACAGGCCCATGGAAAAGAAGTGTCACTACGGCAACAGCTGGCAGCTCTGGTCCAGGAACAGCAGGAGCTGGGATGCAAAACCAGAACTAAGTAAGTTATTACGTTATTTGCTTTGAGAAGATCTTGGTATCATTGTACATTTAGGTCCAGGTATAAATATAAAACATTTGTGAGATGTATGCTTTTCTCCAGCAGGGGGCAGACTCTCATCTTTTATCTCCATATTCACCCGTCGTAATAGAGCATGTGAAAATCTTTCTAATAAAAAAAAAAATGAAATGAAATCATTCACAATTCTTTAAAAAAAGTCATGATATTGAATATCAAAATTTTAATTGTGGTTGATTTAATAATAACAGCATGATCTATAATCTAATGTTTTATGAACATAATAAACTTATGATACAATCAAATAAAAAAAGAACAAACACTTGCATATTTCCCCCTAAAATGCTTTACCCAGAGAGGTGTAATTTGCAGACAGACACACATATTTAATGATGAACAAATAAGTGAAATATTTGAAATATGAATGAATAAACAGCATCATGACTGTGTGACCCTGCTCAGAGGGGAATAGGAGCCCACTGTTCTTCAGCAGAGAAAGTCTGACTTTGGCGTGGCTTAATTTTCACCATAAAAGCGTGAGCTGAACCTGCCCTTGACGCAGCCTCTTGATGTGGTGCCAGCTCTGTTTACTCCTCAGAGAGCAATGGTGCTGAGTCTGAGCCTGGTGAAGGTCCTCTCCACGCTCAAAGTGGATAATGGGATTAGGAGCTTGTAGGGCGAGAACCATGCGTGCCTGCCTCACCCTCCTATGCCACAGATCAGTACACAATAACTCCAGATAAGAATAAAGACATAGCACGCTTAAAAGTGCCTGCCCTAGGTGCAGTAGTGCAGTTTACTTCAAACTCACGCAGTGGAAGAAATGAAGTCTCAACTCTTCTCAAAATGCACAGTTATGAGTATTACCATATACATATCTATATATCTATATATCTATATAGATAGATAGATAGATAGATATAGATATCTTCACTTTATCTTGTAGTTGTTGTTCAGTATAGATGGATTAGACTAATTACTAATGTATAAAACTGATGTGATGAGGTTTTGAGAGCTCATTGGTTTTTCTTGTCTCTTATTTAATTGTTCAAGAGAAAAATCTATATGTAAATTGTTGATAGTTTTTTAATAAATATTTGATATTTCTGCCCAAGGGTTTTTATTGAATGTAGGTTGTTTTTTTGTGGGATTTTATTTGCAGTCAACAAATCAATACAACCCAAAGTCCAAACTGAGTTACTTTTTCAATATTTCAGTTTCCCATGGCTGTGCAGATTCTACTAATTCAAATGTAAATTTAAATCTAATGTCAAATGTAAATAATTATGTTTAAATGTAAATATGTAACTTTAGATTAAGTTAGAGGATTAACATTAAGAAGAAGATTTAATTTTAAGTATTTGTTTAAAACATGTATATTTTCTTTGTCAAGTTAGAGCATCATTAATGGCAAATTATATAAATATATACAAAATTCCAAGATATATTTAGAATAGCTTTTAATGTTTTTTACTCGGTATGATTCAATGTTTTATAAAGCTTCTTATATCCTGACTTTCAAATACAGATTTATTTTTTTATTAAATTTAATACTAATTCAACAATTTATATTTCATTGTACAAAACACTCCTTAGACCTTAAATCATTATAGACAGAACGGTGTATTATTTGACAGAAAACACTAGTGCCATGTAATAGCATCAGAGAGAGGCCTGCTCGCACTCACACCTCCTTTGATTCCTCTCACTGGTCTCTGTCCCTGGAGCTTTCCTCACATCCTGGAGCTGTGTGAGCGCTGACCTCTGCTCACTGGGGCTCACTGGAGACTGATAGGTCAGAACACAGATGAAGAGCGATCACAGCCTCTAATACCAACTGATGTGTCCCCAGAGCATTTCTTAAAGCGGCACATAAACTGTTAAAGGCCCCATATTAAGCTATTTTCTGATCTTTCCTTTTTTATGATGTTGTTTCCTCATCAAAAACATACCTGGAATTGTGTTTTATTTCATTCACACATGTTTAACACACAAACCCTGCATATTAAGAATGAGTTCAGGACTGATTAAGTATTTTATTATGAAAACTCTATCACTAGAATCATTTGAATGGTTCAGACGTGGAATTGGCAGGTCTGAAATGTCTCTACTGAACTAAATCTAAAAGGAGCTGTTAACTTGAAAACCTCCACTTCATGACATCACAAAGTGGAACGGAGCATTTTGAGCTTTTGAGAAGTAGACAGACAAATAATGCAGGATTACTCAAACTTGTGTGAATGAAACAAATACAACTCCATATATGTTGTGAAGAAAATTGCAATATTTAAAAAAATCAATTTTGTGTAATATAGAAGCTTTAAAGGGATAGTTTCATATTTACTGTTAAACCAGCATCATGTTGTCCCTGTATATCTTTTTGAGGTATTGGTTTAGTTTACATGCACAAAAAATATCTGATCATTATACAGGAGTTTTATTTGAATGTAAAGAGGTTCATCTGATGTGGTTAAACAGATTTCTTTTTGATTGTTGACAACTCTGCAGGTTTACACAAGAGAATTTATCCAAAAAGATAAACTGATGCACTCAAAACTCCTGGTAGCATGTGTTAGTAAATACATTTGTAGAGTAGGACTATGGGATTAATCACAGTTTAAATGGACACAGTTTTGGAAGTACCATCATTTCTTCTAATTTGCTGCTTAAAGTAACCAAAAAGACTTATTTTAAATTGAATAATACTTACAACCAAATACAACAGATACTCTAAAGTATGGCTGAACAATTTGGGAAAATATCTATGTGATCATTGCGGTTGGGAAGATGTTAATAATAGGATTCTCTTTCAAGTTTGCAATTAACCACACACTGAAAAAAAATATTGATAATGTAATATAAGAATCACATGTAGATATTTCAGAACATGTTTGTACAGATCTGCAGTTTTCTACAGGTTTATTTTGGTTTATTGTGATTAATCTTGCAGCTATTGACTGACTGACACCTGTTAGGGGTTTTGATGATCAGATTTCTTTGAGCGTGTAAAAACATGCAGAAATCTGATCTAATTGTTATCTGGTTATTGTAGTTATCTGATTTTTAATGACCATGTAAATGTTCCCACTTCATTCAGACATGAAAGAATCAGCACTCGGAAAACTATTGTGATCGAGAGTTGTCCGGACGATGATCTTGTAAACCTGGAGTTCCTTGATGAGGTAACTTTACTTTTTTTACATTGAATATTTTTTTACATTGAATATTTTTTTACATTGAATATTTCTTCACAATATCATTTTCTATGTGCAGGAAACCATAATAAAACATCTTCGTAAGAGGTATGAGGAGCTCCAGGTTTATACGTATGTGGGGGACATCCTTATTGCTCTCAATCCTTTCCAGGGCCTTAGTATTTACTCTCCACAGGTTGGTCATTGTTTTTAGCAAAAAAAAAAAAAAAAAAAAAAAAAAGCACAAACAAAAGACAGATCTTTTCCAACTCCCCTCCATGTATGACCTGTTATAACAAATATTCCAGTGGTGAATGAGGTACTCGGTTTTGTTACTTAAAGGTACTAACTTTAATGGTGGAAAAGTGAAATGTAAAAGTCAAATGCTTTTCTTCATGGAGATGTGATTGCTTTGTTTGGAATGTTTCACTGTGGCATTAAGCCTTTTTGTTGTCATGGGGGCGTACAGGGGCAACATGCTATTTGCTTATGGCCATACCAGCTTCAGAAAACTGTTCAAATAAAAGTATCACATGAAAAAAATCTACTTAAAGTACTATTATTGTACCTTTTTATAGAGTAAAAACTATTTTGCGATTTTTGGAACAATTCAAGCATGTAATGTTTTATACGTAGTAATTTTGATAAAGAATTTAGCTGCTTTTAAGTGATTCAACTGACTTCTTAATTTTTCTGTCCTTTAGTGTTTTTGTGTTTGCAGTTTGTTCAAAGCTGGTGTGTTAACTCAAATGAAATGTGCTGAAAATAAGTCATTTCAGCAGGTCTCAAACATAAAGAACTACAGTGAAATGTCAAATGTAGTGATGTAAATGCGCTGAAAAGTTTACTTTGAATTCATAATAAGACAGATAGCATATACATTATATTAAAGTATTTTACTTTTGCTTTTGTACTTCACCTCTGAAATGATTTCATATGCCTTTCCAGTTCTCTAAATTATACCATGGAGTAAAACGTGTGGACAACCCTCCTCATATCTTTGCCACTGCTGATGCTGCGTATCAGGGCATGGTGTCGTTCTGCAAAGACCAGGTAGAGTCAGAAACACTGTTTTTCTCAATCGCTTTGACACTAAAGTCTAAATTTCATCACATATTTTCAGAACTTGCCTCTGAAGGTGTAAATATAAATACTCAGTTACCATATATTTTCAAGTGTTAAAGGTCCTATATTATGCAAAATTTACTCTTGTGAGCTTTAAGTTATATTATAATGTTGTTACCTAATTAAAAACATGCAAGCTGTGTTTAGTTTTTTTCACACATTTGAGTAATCCTTTATTATTAGTCTGTCTACATTTCCAAACCAGAACATTCTCTCTTCCACCTTGTGATGTTGTGTAGTGGTAGTTTTCAAGCTAAATGCTCCTTTTAACCTTGACTTCAGTAGAGTTTGGCAATACCAATGCTCAAATGATCCATATGATTTTAGTGGAGGTGTATATGGGTTTAAAAACACAGCAGAGCTTTATAGCATAAATTAGAAAATACAGTAATATGGGCCCTTTAACTCTCCAAAACACATTTTACAGAACCTAAAACTTAACGATTAAGTATTTAGAGTTTAATGACCGACTGCTCTTGTAACACTCTCTCTTCAAGAGCTATAGGGTGTGGACATAAATACTGCACATTCTCTTCCAAGTCCATAGACCAAAGACACAGATGCCAAAACTGAACACAAAGGAATCACGATAGTACAGAAGCAAGAGAAACACAGTGTAAAAGACTTCTGTGGTGAAAAACCTGTGTGAACCACATTTTCACTCAGAGACACGGCAAATACAGATATGAAAATTGTGTTTTTTTTCTTTTCTATGTGATTGTGTAAATTTGACACATATTCAGGACATATACCTCACTCAGACCATCAGAAAAAACTGTGATACTGGTCTTACAAGTTTCTACCTGTCTAAAAATGTATTTCATTTTACGGCCTGTGTCTGGATGATGGATAGATAAGTTTATAAAGCTGATGACTGTGTGTGTATTTGAACCACAATCTGTCCTTTTTACAAGAATTTTTACATTTTGTTCACATTTTTTTTTCAAATGTTCCGAATAGTTTTACAAAGTGCGTAAAAGATTTGCCAGATTTACAAAATGTTTCAGCAAATGTGCCAAAGCAAATGAAAAAACTGCAAATGGAGGCCTGTATTTTAGAATTACGGATACATGTGGTCCATAATTTTCTTCTTTTCAGTGTATAATTATCAGCGGAGAGAGCGGAGCGGGGAAAACGGAGAGCGCTCATTTAATTGTTCAACATCTAACATTTTTAGGAAAGGTATCACTTCAAAATGCCTCAACATGTTGCAACCTCACTTAGCTTGATTGCTTAATTAGCTTGTACTATTCCCAGGCAAACAACCGGTCTCTTCGTGAGAAAATCCTGCAGGTAAATCCGCTCGTGGAGGCCTTCGGAAACGCCTGCACCGCCATCAATGACAACTCCAGCCGCTTTGGAAAATACCTGGAGATGAAGTTCACTCACACTGGAGCGGTGATTGGGGCCAAGATTTCGGAGTATCTGCTGGAGAAATCTCGGGTCATCAAACAGGCCTCGTATGTGGTCCTTTGACTCTACTTTATATAGATACTTTGCTTGTGTTTAGAAGTGAACATGATGGCACAATGCAAACATTCACAAAGTTTTTAAGATTGTCTCAATATGAACGTTCATGATCCTGTTTAGGCATTTGATTTTCAACATAAAAGATGAGAGTGACTAACTGAGAAACTGTAGGCCAATGCTTGTTACTATCATTTATGTGGGAGACTTGTTTAAATCATCTCACCTCTTGTAGTTCCATCTAAACAAGCTATTTCTGGGCAGATTGTGTTCAAATAAAGCTCAGATTAAAGTCTAACAAACCTCAGATGAAGCAGTGCAGACAGCATTAGCATCACACCCCCACGAGATGTTAAAAATGTTATAGTTAACAAATGTTTTTGACAGGGGAGAGAAGAACTTTCACATATTTTATTACATTTATGCCGGACTTTACCATCAAGACAAACTCAAGACCTACAGGCTGCCAGACAAGACTCCTCCAAGGTTGGCTTCTGTTGAACATCTATGTATACACTTTTCATTCAGTTTTTTATGTTTTTTATTGCATTTTTTTCTGTAGGTACATTGACTGTCAGCAGTGCAAATTAATACAAGACATCGTCACGTGTAAAATGTACACTGAACAGTTTGACGCAATTCAAGAGTGTTTCCGAAACATTGGCTTCACAGAAGAGGTAACAAATGCAGTTTCATTTTGCTGCTGGGGTGTATGTATTATATTTGTTGTAATTTAAGAGCCAAGATGCCATGTGTGGAACTTAACAATTAAAGGTGCAGTCTGGAACACACTTCCACCTGTTTGTCTCCATGGAGATCTGTTTTATACTGTCTAGTCTATGCTGGAGATCTTATTGCTTTGACTGGAACGATCCACAGTGGCACTAAACTTTAGTATTTCCATGGCAATACTGTAAACAGCGTCAGGCCAAGTTACTTATCAGGTGTAATTGAATAAATGCAGACAAGTTTAATGCTATACTA
>KN499437.1:11116-36592 GCA_000787155.1 Scartelaos histophorus | reverse complement strand
TTACGTGCAGTTTTGGTTCTTAACGCAGTGAGTACAGCTTCGTAGAAATCTAGCGCACATCATTTCTTCTGCAATGAGTCCTCTTGTTCCCCAGTTATGTATAATTATCCGATAAAAAGGCTTCTATAATGTATACACTTGCTGATATTGATTATATATTCAGTATTTTGGTCATAACATTTGATAATCTATGTCTAATCATTGTAAAGGTATGATGTTGTATGTTATTGTGACTGCGGTTACGTGCATTCTCAAAATCGGATTATTATCGGATTTTATGAGTTATAGGATTATTAAAATGACACGTAAACAGCAAAATCCTCGTATTTCTTTCTGATCATGGTCCCTCTCATTACTTAAATCGGATTTTGAGCTTTACATGTAATTTAATCTAAAAGATCTTGGAAACAGATAATCAGCATGTGTGCATGTCAACATAGCCACTGATCTCTATTTCCTACTAATGGTGAGTTCAATTCCAGTCTGAAAGTAATAATTTGTGACAGTTTTTTTGGCATTAACAATACAAATTCAGCTCACTGAAGTCATTATTACATTATTATTACATTACATAATATATTGTGTATGTTTAGAGGGCAGTAGTGATGAAGAGGAGAGTGCAGTGATCAGGAGGAACAGAAAAGAGGGAAAAGCCAACCCCATGATTCAAAAGGTAAGCCGTAATAAACTGTTCTTAAAGTAATTTAAGTGTATTTTGTATTGATATCATCAGAACCATGTATTCAGACCATAACAACAAAGTGGTTGGCTGCTTTTGTGGATACCCGCTCCCAGAATGAGCAGGTTTTGAAATGTTTTATTTTTTGAGCTCAGTTTTTAACATTGCATTATGGGATTGAAAGTAATAATTTGTGACAGTTTTTTTGGCATTAACAATACAAATTCAGCTCACTGAAGTCATTATTACATTATTATTACATTACATAATATATTGTGTATGTTTAGAGGGCAGTAGTGATGAAGAGGAGAGTGCAGTGATCAGGAGGAACAGAAAAGAGGGAAAAGCCAACCCCATGATTCAAAAGGTAAGCCGTAATAAACTGTTCTTAAAGTAATTTAAGTGTATTTTGTATTGATATCATCAGAACCATGTATTCAGACCATAACAACAAAGTGGTTGGCTGCTTTTGTGGATACCCGCTCCCAGAATGAGCAGTTTGTGAAACGTTTTGTTTTTTGAGCTCAGTTTTTGACATCGCATTATGGGATTTTAACCAACTAAGAAGTACAGCATGTGACACTGCTGTGATGGTGCAGGACAAAGGGGACGGACACTTTTGCTTCTTCCACAAGATCTGCTGACCTTACCTGACAAAACTTGAATTCCCTCAAGATCAGTAAAATACATCTTTCTTTCATTTTTTCCAGACTAAAAAAACTGAGAAGAAAACTGCTGTGTCCAGTGACAGTGATGAGGAGAAAGAAGGAAAAGTCACAGTTGCCTATAAGTCCTCACGATCAGCAGTGAGTATTGACTATTTACAGTTACTGTAATGTTAATTATAAGGTGTACTGTGTAACTTTTATGCTTGTCTTGGGAAATGACATAGCATAACATGATAGCATTATCTTGCATTCAGTACTATGCCATATAGTGGATTATTCCAGACAAAGCAATGATCTCCACAGAAATGAAAGTGTGAAATGTGAGTGTGTGAATTTCTATGTTTGTGATATTTTTGATATTTGACTCTCTTGATACATTCACTATATTTATTGCTTTTTCTACCAATAATCTCACTGCTTTTTAGTGAACAGCTTTAAAAGCCCTTATAGGGATAGTATTACGAATTAGCCTTGGATATAAACACTGTGGTACCTGCAACAGACTAATGAATTATTTATTTATGTTTGTGTATCTGTCTCTATTCAAATAAACAATAAAATAAAAATCAATCAGTCCAGAAAAGTTCCATAGTGCACATGTAATATTATATCTACACAAATTCCCATTAGTATGTTGGCCCTATGTCTGGAGGTTGTTGTTTTGTATTTATTTAATCTTCTATTTTTTAAAGAAACCAGAAGGACCAGAGGACATGGGAGCTACAGCCACATATCAACTGGACACGGAGAGAGATAAAGACGCACAAGCTATTTTTGAGAGGAGCCAGAAAATTCAAGAGGTGAGAAGATACCAGTTTTCAATTAATAACATTAAGCTCAATGTGTTAAGATTATCTAAATCCTAAATTATGTGTGATTGTTTACTTTCCTATCAACAGGAGATATCTGGCAAAGAGGATGATAAAATTTACCGTGGAATGAACAATTATCAGAAATTCATTAAACCAAAAGACACAACCATGGGCAATGCGTCCTCTGGAATGGTCAGGTGAGTACCTAGTTTTTATCAGTAAATGTAGCATGTATTGTCATTTTAACACAATCTGGTAGTTCTGTGAACCACCGTGAATTTCTTTGTGTATACAACTTAGCTTTACAAATAAATTTTTCTTACAGAAAAGGACCAATTCGTGCTCCTGAACATTTAAGGGCAACAGTCAGGTGGGACTACCAGCCAGACATCTGCAAGGACTACAAAGAGACTGGCTTCTGTGGTTTTGGAGGTGTGTATAAAAAAAACTATATATAAAATAATACTTCTAATTATTAATATTTTGTCTTTGCTCCATCAGATAGCTGTAAGTTCCTTCATGATCGGTCGGACTACAAACACGGCTGGCAAATTGAGAGGGAATTGGAAGAGGGCAGATATCCGCAACATTGACTCTCTTCCTCTTTTCAAATCCAGACTCAAAACCCACCTGTTCACACAATTCTACACCACATAACAGTCACCATCACCATCATCCAGTTCTGTATCTCTGTTTTATCTGTCAGTATGTGTTTTTAACTTTGTCTTGTACAGTGTCCTTGGGTGTCCTGAAAGGCGCTTTTAAATAAAATGTATTATTATTATGTATTGTCATTTTAACACACTCTGGTAGTTCTGTGAAACACCGTGAATTTCTTTGTGTATACAACTTAGCTTTACAAATTAATTTTTCTTACAGAAAAGGACCAATTCGTGCTCCTGAACATTTAAGGGCAACAGTCAGGTGGGACTACCAGCCGGACATCTGCAAGGACTACAAAGAGACAGGCTTCTGTGGTTTTGGAGGTGTGTACAAAAAAACCTCTTTATAAAATAATACTTCTAATTATTAATATTTTGTCTTTGCTCCATCAGATAGCTGTAAGTTCCTTCATGATCGGTCGGACTACAAACACGGCTGGCAAATTGAGAGGGAATTGGAAGAGGGCAGATATGGGGCTAATGGTGAGTTAAACTCATTTAAGTTTGTGTTAGTGTCATTACCCATTGCTTTGTTTTAAATTATTAAAGTACTTAACTATTATTTCATCATCCTATGTTCTTTAAATTGCAGAGGAGGAAAATTATGAGGTGAGCAGTGACGATGAGGATATGCCATTTAAATGCTTTATCTGCAGAGAGTCTTTCAAGAAACCCATTGTCACAAAGTATGTTTATTGTTTGTATTAACTATTTTTACCGTATTTTTACCCTACATGGTCTTTTGTTTTTGATGTATTCATTCATGAATTTTCCAGGTGCAAGCACTACTTTTGTGAAGCTTGCGCTCTTCAACATTACCGCAAATCCAAGCGCTGCTATGTGTGTAATACCCAGACCAATGGAGTCTTCAACCCAGCAAAAGGTTAAAAATAAAAAATAAAACTGTAACATTTTGTACAATAACTTGAAACTCAAATATTTTTTCCCTTTATTTCAGAGTTGATGGCTAAGATGGAAAAACACAATGCAGCTTTAGCTGACCAACCTCCATCAGAAGAGGAAGATTAGACGACCCCCGCATCTTTGTTTGTGTCTGTGTAAACTTTGAATAAACATATTTTTTAGATAGTTAACCATGTTTGTGTCACACTTTCAAGTTAACAATATTTATTACATAAACGTAACATTTGCCACACACTGCTTTGCTCTCACGTTCAGTTACATGCAGCCAGACAAAACAAGCACCAGTAGAACATTCACAATAAAAGGAACATCAACGCCCAGATTTATGTCCAAGGAAAAGCTATCCACTGTGGTTCTCAAACTGTGGTCCAGCTACCACTGGTCAACTGGTGCATTGATAGTACAGTATCTATTTAAAAAATCATTATCTGAACTCAAGTCCTGTCTGAATTTAGATCTGGGTCAAATCCAGATTATTTTGTTCTAGTTAAAAGTTGTAGTTAAAAAGGTGTTTCTAAGGGAGGTCTACTTGTATGTTTCTTTAGCCTGAAATGTTCCACAATTTGGCATTAAACTAACTCCATGGAAACAAGGAGCTGACTACCAGGTCAAGCTACAGGTCAGATCTGTTGTGATGTTTTTCAAGGTATTTTTGACAGCAAACACCTGTAATGAGTTCAATGCCAAGCTGTGTACATTCCAAGCAAAGGCGTAAGTAACATCTCCACCAAGACCAGCAGGTGGCAGAACCATTAAAAGAAAAGTTACATAGTGCACCTTTAAGCTCTAGTTATTGAAGCTTTCTCTTGGTTTATTACCTGTTTATACATTGTTTGTCATTATTAATACAAGTCACTACATATCTTGACAGAGACAGTAGAGTTTGTGTTAGTGAGGTCCATTTAGTACAGAAGGTGTGAGTGAAATGTTTGAGAACCAGTAATTGGCTAAATAACTTCATCTTCTGCAACAATAGTGAATAACAAAGCCAAAGGTGGAGTTACTGTAACATAGCCTAAGAAAGATGTCTACATTTATTTGAAGCCTTTTTCCCTCTGGACGAGCTGCAGAAAGCAGAAAGCTACCCGTTTCCTCTGCAGCAGGGGCCAGTGTAAACCCTTCGTGATCTGACCGTCTAGACAAGAGGTAACAGTTTGCAGTAGCAGCATCCCACTAGTCAGTTTGGGACAGAAACCTGGATTGATCCTGCTGTTTTTGGTAACGCGGGCTCAAGTGAATACAATCTGAACAGGGGTACGCCAAGGGACAAGGCAGAGGCCATCAGTGCAAGTCCTGTGCATATAGAGCAAAAGCGCCGTGCAAGAGACAAGAGGCAACCTGGCTGCTGGCTTTAACTCGTCAAACAGCAACTCCTTTACATTTGTACTATTTACAACAAAACTGTTACAAAACAAATTCTCAGCTTTTCAAGTGTTCATGAGTAACCTATGGGTGAGGTCCCACTACAACGTCCTTTGTCAGAAATCCCAGTCGTCCACGTCCAGGTGACTGAGGCCAGACTCCAGGCTGGCCAGAGCTGAGGGAGAGTCCTGCGTCTGTTGCTCATAACTGGTGATGGGCGTCACGGGGCGCAGGAGCTCTGGGAGGGCCTCTGAGGGACGCCGCTTGATCTGAGGGGAAAGATAAAAGGATTTAAGCATGAGGCAGCGTTTAGAGTTTGTGTGAGTACATGCTTCAAATACATTATTATTTTTATATTTTTAACTTAAGAATTTAAGAAATGTTTAGAGGTTGTGGCATGAAAATAAATGTGGTCTTAAAACATTCAGAATACATGCAAGTAAATCATTTCTTCCTTTGAAATTAGTCCACATATAATATTTTCTTTGGTTGAAAAAGTGCTGTATTCACTTATACTGGACATATTTATGTAAAGTGGAAAGCTGCATAAGTTAAGATAAGTTTATTTGGAGTATTTTCAATTAAATTAAATCTTAAATGTTACATCCTTCAGCACAAAATGTTATATACCACATCACCGATAAACTCTGTGTAATCCAAGCTATAGTGATAATTGCTACATTTTTTTAAACAACAGAATTTAGCATTTTGTATTTTCAGAGCGCTACTTATGTTTCCCATGATTCCCAACAGAGGTAGATTTGTACCGACCTGTTTGAAGAAAGGATGTCCTAACAGAGTGGTGGCAGATGGCCTGGTGCAAGAAATTAAAAATGATCAGAATTATACATTTCTTTTCTCCTGTGTAAGTGACCTCAGTGTCTAACCTTTTCTCAGGGTCACGCTGTAAACACATCTCCACAAAGGAGTGGAAGTGAGGGGAGAAGGTGCGGTTATAGGGATGCCCCGCTGAGGTGGAGGCGTGGTCTCCGTTTGAGTGGCGTCCGGCACCAGGACCCTCACAGATGCCTGAGTCGGCCCCCGAGCGCGAAGGCTTCAGGGACAGCTCCTCAGGCGGGATTGTAGTGGTGTCCAACAAACAGGGCACCGTACCATTCAACTTTTCTAATAACATCTACAAGTCATAAAAATGTTAATAGTTCAGAAAATAGTATAGACTTTACGAATTTCCCTTGGGATAACACTTATATTTAAATGCACTCTTCTGGCAAGATGTTATTGATTTGCCTGGAATTAAACAACCTTTTTTTTAAAATTGTGTTACATGTTTTTATTGCTAAAACACGCTATGAGTGGGTTGGCTTTCTACAGATCTATAAGTTGGTCGCCTTGGACAGCTTCTTGTCTCCATGGTGACTGATATGTTTATTGCATACTGTGGAACATTCCAAACAAGCCTCGCCCCCACAACAAAAGGTATACAGTGCACCTTTAACCTTATTTAATTTTGTAACAGTATTTCTTACCTGTGTGGGAGGCATGTCTTTAAAGGGAACATGTCCATTGGCTAGTTCACATGCTGTTATACCCAGGCTGTAAATGTCTGACCGGGAGTCGTAACCCTCAAGGTTCTGTAATAAAATAAAACAAATGGAAATTGGAAAAGATTAAATATCTTCTCGCAATTACCTGATAGGGGCATTTTTCAGTCGCATCGGTGTCATTGTCAGTTAAAAAGACTTTTGGGTTCTTGACCCAATTGCTGATGAATAATGATTCAGTTCAAAATATGTGGATTTTATGTTTAGTTTTATTTCTTTCAGTGATGGTGAATCACCCATAAAAAGAGTTATATTCCCTCTGCCTTCCATCTGTAACTATAAATAAATATTGTGCCTAAAAATACCTGCTGTAGCACTTCAGGGCTGAGCCAGGGCAGGACCTTGATGCTGTACTGGGGAAAGTCATGGACCACCCTGACCCTTTGTCCGTGACGTATCAGACTGAAAATACTGCGCAGGCCGGACATACAGACCTGTCCATCTGCCGAGATCAGCACATGGCTGGCCTTCACACTCCTACACAAACAACAGTTTGAATCAACAACTGTCAAAGCATCAGTAACTGGGCAAGTCACAAGAACACATTTTGAACTATGATACACCAATACTGGAAAAATATTATAATACACAATAATATTAGAGACCAGTTCATCACAAACAAAACTAAAAGTATTTTAATTCCATTTAACCATTTTCTGAATCACAAATAAATTTAACATAAGTTGCAAGAAATAGCAGAAATAGCTAGTTTTAAACCAGCTTGTTAGTGCTAAAGATGCCCAGCCCCATTGTCTGTGATTTGACACTCAACAAAACACAGGAGATAGTTCCCCTTAAGAGCAAACAAAAGGTACATTTAAAAATATATATATCTGATAAAGTAAATATTGTGACAGCCTGTTGTTACTGTCTGCGCTCACCTGTGGACATATCCCATGTGGTGGATGTATTCTAGGGCTTTGAGCATCCCCAATAAAATATATGCAATAGTCAACTCCCCCATACCATCAGTAAAGTGGGAGCAGATGAGGTCTCTCGCTGAGCCTGAAAGTATTTACACTGAAGTAAATACAAATATAGTATTTATTACAAGTTATTAAGACAGATTATTCAAATGTTTTACCATAAGCCATGAAGGGGGTGATGACCCAAAGCTCATTTTCAGCTATAAAAATACTCTTATAAGGAAGAATACTGGGATGGTGGAACAACTTGGACACATGCAGTTCACCCTGTGTTGTTGGTGGAGAAAAGGTATATTTTTAGAAATACCACACAGCAGTCCTCAGTTCTGTATTGATCTCTCAGTGGGGAAATGGAGTCGATACAAACCTGCAGGTATGTGACCATGTCATTGGTGCAGGACTCCAGGTCGATGCGTCGTATGGCCACATGTTCCCCTGTGGATCTGTACCGAGCTAAGTTTACTGTCATCAGCTGATCCAGACCGTGACCTTTAACCCAAAACATTTATTTAAAAGGGACCATATTACCATTTGGATAAATTCAGCCCTGGAATTGCCAGTCTCTACTGAACTAAAGGTAAAAGGAGCTGTTAACTTGAAAACAACCATTCATGGCATCACAAGGTGGAACAGAATATTTTTGAGATGTAGTGAGACACAACTCCAGGTCTGTTTTTAAACAGGCAACAATATTCCAATATAACTTAAAGCTCACAAGAGTAAATGTGGAGTGATATAGGACCAACGGTGTCTAATTAAGTTGAGTTGGTTGTGATATGTTTAAAGAAGTTTTGATGCCTGGTTATTAAACTTACTCTTAATGTTAAACAAGGAATCAGCCACTCAATACTCTGTACTTGTACCAGTACAGAGTATATGTTTGCTTATCATTTTCCTTTCCTTAACTGTTGTTAAAAGCTAAACCACCCTCTGGCTTTCTTGTTCTGTTATTATATTCCTGACTATAAACACTATACATAGATGATCCCTTTTTTATCCTAACGCTGAAACAGGTCCATGTTCCTTATGTGCAGTCAGGTGCAGGTGGGAGTGTTACCGATGACAGTGAGGGGCTCGTAGGCACTACTGTCGGGAAGGAAGCTGCCCATGGTGTCCCGGCGTGGCAGCGAGGTTAGACTCTCCGCACTGTCCTCATCGGCCTAAGACAGACACACACCAGCAATATGAATGGACTGGAGAAGTACTGTAGTAGTACTAGAAATTAATACTTCAGTTACTCTGCTTTACTATTGTTTCCACTGTTGACTTCTTTATCCTCAGAGAAATGGTGATCAATTTGTTTCTGTGATCAAATCAGAACTGCTGTACTCTTTGTAAATGTATCAACTGAATAGCATGTTTATATATTTAATAACATTTTTTACTAATATTGTTTACAGTGAGGACTCCTGAGTCTAAATGATGGAAATGACAAATAATTGGCGGTGAACACAAAATAAAGCATGTCACATGACTATCTGATCTGTTTCCATGGTGACTGTGGGCAGGAAGTGAATGGGAGCAAAAGCCTCAGATGACCTCGGTAAGATCAAGTTATTTACATTTTTTGCACAAACTGGGCAAAATGTAACATTAAGTCTATTCATGCTCTGGCAATTTTCATTTCTTAGATCCGATCAAATTGCTTGTGGGCTGCCATTTTGATCAGATACAGAAAAAGACGGCCATGCATTGCTAAAGCTGACACATGGCAGTTTATCCATCTGCATCCATCAGCCTGCAGAGTTTCACAGAGACACAGGAGACCAGTCATACTGTCGACTGAACAGCAGCTGTCACCAAACCCACATAAAACAACACCAAACATCTGAGAGAAGGTTGAGTGGGAGAACAACATCAAACCCTGTTAAACAAAGCAAGATTTTAACTGCACAGCAAGTAAAGCAGGCTACAATGTGTAGAAAAGTGTGTTATAACAGCTCAAAACTTGATTCAAAAGACCAATAAAAATGACCTTGGAGATTACAATCACTCACTCTTTATAATTTATTCAAAGCACTGACTGTACTCTGTCCCAGTGCTGGAAGTGAGGTGGGGTGGCTTTCTGAACGGGTCAGTGTCATGGAATGATTGCTCATGCATGCATTTAGTGCAGAGCCTTGAGTGACACTGGTCTGTGCGCACACACATGCTCGCACGCACACACACAAAGGCAGGTTGGACATGGAAATGCAGTGACAGGAGTACCACACTTACTTTCCTGTGAGAGAGTCCCTGAGCTTGCTCTGGGGCAGAGAAACGATGTCAATGACATAAAGACATGAACAAAAGAGAAGAGGGTCTGTGTTTGCAGCAGCTCAGGGCATGGCCGCAACAGGCCAGAGTGGGTCAACAATAAATGATAATAAGTAAGATAAGTTATTAAGCAGAATTTTGGTAAACTCCAACCATGACTGAAAACAATAAAAAATGCTAAATAAAAAGCAAGAATAAAAAGCAAGTAAAATCTGGCTCAGAGCTGCTGGACGTTCTTCAGATATGGATGAAATGCAAAAAAGCAGGCATGCAGGATTGTGAACGACCACTTAAAATATGGAGGAATGTTTAATTTTAAAAAATGCACTTGTAACTACAATGGCTTTAGAAGAAAAATATAATTTCAGGCATAAAAAAACAAACCTTTTTTAGTTTTATTTTTTCACTGAGTCACAAAAAAATGGTTGCAACCAGAATTGTGTATTCATACTTAAAACACCCCACCCAAAAATCCCACAAACATTTTCAAAAAAAGCCCATAAAGGCTCATAGCAGAAGCATTTCGCTGTGGCAAAAGCACTGAACCTTGTCCAGTCGGAAAATAGATTTGATGCTTTAATGAAAGCAAATTAAAGCAATGACAAAAACACTAATACTGTGAGATACTTTCATAGTTCATTATTTACTAACTATCTAACTATTCATGAACTATATTGCAGCCTGATTTTTGCTTTGGGTTCTCACCTCCAAAAAACTCCAAATCCCACAGGCTCTCCACACTCAATTTCTCAGTAACCCAGCGCTGACAGAAAAAGAGCAATCAGAGGAATGGAAGAGAAAAGAAAAAGAGAAGAAAAAGGGCATAAGCAACAGAACAAAAAGTGTACACAAAACTCAGGGGAAATCACTTACAAGAAACGACATTGAGTCCTCTTGTATTTGAAACTTTATAACGTTGATACCCACGAGATGACTATATTCATGAAAAAGAAACACGTTGACACCATTATAAAAAAAATAGCATTACCATGAATAAGCTCTGCTATTAAAGCAAACTAAGACACAATGATGGGGATTCCTACAACTGCTTAGCTTTAAATGAAACAAATTCATTCCCGCATTCACAGAGATCTGGCACATTTATAATACACACATAAGAGCTGCAGATAAATGCAAATTTCAATGAATAACTGACATCTAGCTGTTGCTAAGCCTTCGCTAATGGTTCGCTAATGTGCAATCCCGTTAGCCAAGTCCTGTGATGACAATAAAGATCACAGCGGCTTACGATGAAGTCGCCTACCTTTCCTCTTTTGTGATTATAACAGCAGGCCAAACAGAAGAGCATATTCGGGGGATTTACTTGATGAAAACATCTTTCTCGGTGGAGTGTTTTGTTGACATCTTTCGTTCGGGAAAAAAGCACATCTCCATCTCCGTCGCGGAAAAACAACGACACGCCCACACATCTTTGGCGCGTTTTGATGACGCGAGCGACCATCACCTCAGAAAATACAGAAACCAGCGCCTCCAGAAAAAGGTTTTTGTTCAATATTAACTTAATTCACAATTAAAAAGGGATTATGTATCAACGACATAGGCACTGACACTGCTCCAGTCACAACCAAACAGCTAGTTTGTCGCAATATGTCGATTGTACAGCTTCACCCGAGTCTCGTTTGCGGCCTTGTAGCTAATGCTAAAGCTATATTGCTCTACATGTCTAACTATAAAAATGCAAGTCAAATAATCCGACCGAAAGTCTTAAACAGTGTAGCATGGTTAATCTGCATTTCAGCGTGATCAAGGAACTGTTTAGTTCAGAAATGCCTTATGATGCAACTAAAAATGAAATGCGTTTGTTGTAGAGTCTGCTGTTTATGTAAATGTATGTTACACTTACACTTCTGTGAGTTGCACTACAGGACCCAAAATAGTTGTGATTGCAATATACATACAGTACGTTGTTGTTTGGTGTGATATGGAGTTGCTCTATTTTAAATTATGTATTTATACTGTGTATGTGACACATTCATACATTTCCTCTTCTTGGTTCTTTTAGAGCACAATGAACTGGAGCAAGGGCGGCCAAGGTGTCAAGCGAGGGTTTGGCTTTGGAGGATTTGTCCTTGGAGGTAAAAAAGAGGAACCTCAACTTCCACAGAAATCTCACACATCATTTGGAGGCTCAGGATCTGGTGGATATGGCAAAAACCAGCAGATGCCATCCTTCTACAAAATAGGAACTAAACGAGCCAACTTTGATGAGGAAAATGCGTAAGTAGCAGTTTATTAATCTGAATTTGAAATGACATCTGAACAGTAGCTGGTTACTCATCGTGATAATTGTTATTTTAAAGCTATTTTGAAGATGATGAAGAGGAGGCTGGCAACAATGTGGATCTGCCCTACATCCCAGCAGAGAACTCTCCCACGCGCCAACAGATGAAGTCTGGTGGGGGTTCAGACAGCGAAGATGATCCTTTGGATGCCTTTATGGCAGAAGTTGAGGTGATTAGAGAGACATGCACTATATTAACTTAAAAACGTGTTTGATATGTCTTCATTAATCATTTACACTGATTTTGTTTGCTTAGAGCCAAGCTGCAAAAGATATGAAGAAATTGGAGGAAAAGGAGAAAGAGAATCCTGACAAGTAAGACATCTTTTGGACATTAGTTTATTACATTGAAATAGCTTGTGTGTCTTATTTTTATCCTGTATTTTACCATATCAGGTAAGTTAGATGCTTTTTATAGGGGTACGGGGGGTGACGTGGGTGTGTGAACAAGCCGCAGGGAAGTTTTTTTCTCCGCTTCTTTTTCAGGGGTATTCGTGATGACATTGAAGAGGAGGATGAACAAGTGAGTGAGATTTCCACAGTCCATAGCCTTGAAGTATTATTGCTGGCCAGGGATGTCTTCATATCATGTATTCTTTCCATGTTATTTCTGCAGGTTGCATTGCCATCAATCTGTATTATCCGTATATCCAATAATCCATAAGACAAGATGCTCTATGTATTAAAGCTGGAGTACCTAAGTTTCATACACTGAATGGAAGAAGTAGGCACATAGCATTTTAAGTTGTTCCTGCTAATCGTTCCTTAGTGTTGATGTCAAACGTATTCTTATGGCAAAGCATGGACGAACACCTTAGCAAGCCTGTTTCATCCTGTAACATTGCAATCAATTGGACTCTTTTTATAATTATGATGTAGACTGCAAAATTGTACTCTTTTAAAAGACATGTACCCCAGCTTTAAAGAGTATGTTGAGTTTTTGGTCAGTTGTTTCAAGATTGGCCTTTACAGCTGATGTCTTTTTAGTTTTTATTTTTGGCAGCTTTTGTTAAAATGATTGGATCTGCTGTAACACAACTGGCTTTGCTCTCTGCAGGAAGCTTATTTCCGTTACATGGCAGAGAATCCAACCGCAGGGCTAACACAGGAGGAAGAGGAGGAAAATATTGACTATGACAGTGATGGAAACCCAATTCCCTCCACTACTAAGAAAATCATCATGCCTCTTCCACCCATTGACCACTCAGAGGTACAGTTAAGGAACTAAATACAAAAGATGAGAGTTATTATAGGACATGTAAACATGTTACTGACATAAATTTTTTATAAACAGATCGATTATCCCCCATTTGAGAAAAACTTTTATCAAGAACATGAGGAGCTTAGTAGCCTGACTGGAATGCAGGTTATAGAGCTCAGACAAAAACTCAACTTGAGGGTAAGTGTAAATAGAATTTTCAAAGATGCTTGTGTTCATGTAATGTTTTTTTTCTTTCAATAATACCTTTTTGTTGATTCAGGTTTCTGGGGCAGCCCCTCCAAAGCCGTGCACTAGCTTTGCCCACTTTAGCTTTGATGAACAGCTGATGCACCAAATTCGTAAATCTGAATACACACAACCAACGCCAATTCAGTGCCAGGTATGAAAAGTGTTTGTTGAAAAAATAATTGCAGTGGTTTGAAATATATGGACTGAACAATTACTTCCTTTCTCTCTTTCTTTTTTATCAAGGGTGTACCCATTGCATTGTCTGGCCGTGACATGATTGGTATTGCAAAAACTGGCAGTGGAAAAACAGCAGCCTTCATTTGGCCAATGTTGGTTCATATTATGGACCAGAAGGAGCTGGAGCCTGGAGAGGGTCCCATTGCAGTCATCGTCTGCCCAACAAGAGAGCTTTGTCAGCAAGTAAGTTCGACTCTGGGATTTGGCCATAATAGATAATACATTCTGAAATGTGTCAGGAGCAAAAAAAAACAAACAAACAAACAAACAAACAATGTAGGCCACTGTGTGTCTTTGGTATAATAAAGGAATGGTAATTGCAGTTAACTTTTTCTAAATGAACCATTTCCTAAATAAAACATGAGCTGCTATAAATAAGTAATGCAAACTTGTGTACACTCTAGTAGTTTGTTGTGTTTATATAATTGCCACATTTATTATTCAATCTGTGAATCTCACATTTTAGAGTTCAATAAAGGAAAAAGCTAAATACAATAAAAGAGTTACTTAATACTGACATTCAGCAGTAATTTGAGTTCACATAGTAATTACAAACAGGCCAAATGGAAATGCTTTCGTGTCCTCAAAGCATGAAAATATAAAATGAAAATTATGATCTAATTAAAACTTTTCCTTAGATTCATGCAGAGTGTAAACGTTTTGGGAAAGCCTACTCATTGCGGTCAGTGGCAGTTTATGGAGGTGGAAGCATGTGGGAGCAGTCCAAGGCTCTGCAGGAAGGAGCAGAAATAGTTGTATGCACTCCGGTAAGAAACTATTGGTCTAATTTGTTTAATTTGTCTTTAACTTTTCTGTCTTATAACTACTATATATATCCATAATCAATAGGGTCGTCTCATTGATCATGTTAAAAAGAAGGCCACATCTCTGCAGAGGGTCACATATCTGGTGTTTGATGAGGCTGATCGCATGTTTGATATGGGCTTTGGTAAGTTATTACTTCAATAATTAACACCCAGAATATATGTTTATTTAATGTATAACCCTTTAATAAACATTTGTGCCTCGTTATTTTTAGAATACCAGGTTAGATCTATTGCCAGCCATGTGCGTCCAGACAGACAAAGTAAGAGTTTTTCCATTTTTTGTGAAAAGTCTATTTTTAGTGCAGTGATGCTAAATACTGTTTTTGTTTTTGTCTTTCACAGCCCTTCTGTTCAGTGCTACTTTTCGTAAGAAGATCGAGAGACTGGCCAGAGACATCCTGATAGATCCAATTCGTGTTGTGCAGGGAGACATTGGAGAGGTATGACTTTAACACAGTTTTAATCTCCCAAAACACTTCAAAAGACAAGTCTTGAAGAGTTGGGTTATTTCGTCATAGGTATATTTTGAGATTATTCCAGAAACTTTAATATTTAACATGCAGGAAAACGGAAAAGTTTCAGCCTGAAGCATGAGTTTATATTAAGTCGCTTATTAATATATTTTAGTACTAACAAACTATTATATTTAGGGTTCTCCACATAACAATAATCAATAAGCAATATTTGCAATATGTGCAGTTTGAAATTGCACATAAAAATTTAAATTAAACACAAAAAAACTGAAAGATCACCTTATATCCTAATTTTGAAGTTAACACCTCAAGGGTCTGTTTGTTGTGTATTTAATCAACTCTTTTTTGCAGCTTTTTACACTTTATTTTTAGATGATGTACTGATTTTCTAATTTAGCATATTTTCAAGATGTCTATTTTTCTAATCCTTACCCATATTTGTTCTGTTTTTAGGCCAATGAGGATGTTACTCAAGTGGTGGAGATGTTGCCCACTCCTTCTGATAAGTGGACCTGGCTGACACGGAGGCTGGTTGAGTTCACGTCCTCGGGCTCAGTCCTCATTTTTGTCACAAAGAAGGCAAACTCTGAAGAACTGGCCACAAATCTGACCCAGGAGGGCTACAGTCTGGGCCTGCTTCATGGAGACATGGACCAGAGTGAGAGGAACAAGGTCATTTCTGATTTTAAGAAGAAGAATCTGCCTGTTCTGGTCGCCACTGATGTAGCAGGTGAATATGCAGAGATAAACAGTATTTTTGTACATTAGTTTTAGGCATGACCAGTCCATCATTACTGGTACAAGCACATTTTACTTAAACAAATAAATGCCAACAGATTTGTAAAAATATACGATGAAATAGATAAAATGGGTAGCTTAAATACAGCAAAAAATACAACCACAAAATTATTTTAAAGTGTTTTATCGAATAAGAAAGATATTAAAATCACAATACAAACTAATAAAAAACATAGTAATTGTCATATGCATAGCTAAACAGAACTGTTTTTAGCCTGGATTTTTAAAAGAGAATGATTGACATTAACAATTATGATTACTCCTCAAATTACCATACAGTATGAGATTAAAATTGACAATAAATCTTCTTTGAGAACTGGTTGTTGGATCTGTCACATAGGCTAGCTCTCATATCGTACGTGTATTAACTATTACTGGTTCAGAATATTGGTCTTATGAAACCTTTTAACTCCGTTTTTATGTCCTCTTTTAAGCAAGTCAACCATTTAAGACAAAAGCATCTCCTACCTACTGACTTCACCACTTCAACAGTACAAAATAGACATAGGTTTGCCTGATCAGTCTATAATAATATAATCGTGTATTAACCATTATTGATCTCTCTTTCACTCAGCTCGAGGTCTGGACATCCCCTCTATTCGGACAGTGGTGAACTATGATGTGGCCCGGGATATTGACACACACACACACAGGATTGGTCGAACGGGTCGTGCAGGAGAGAAGGGCGTGGCTTACACTCTCCTCACCAGCAAGGACACTTCATTTGCTGGTGACCTGGTACGAAATCTGGAGGGAGCAAACCAGTCTGTCTCCAAGGAGTTGATGGATTTAGCTATGCAGGTAAGAGTGTAAAAATAGTCAGTGACATCAAATTGTAGACGTTTGCATAATTGCTGTTTTTATTCCTTTTTGTTGTTGTTGTTTCAGAATCCCTGGTTCAGAAAATCCAGATTTAAGGGAGGGAAAGGGAAGAAGTTGAACATTGGTGGAGGTGGTCTTGGTTACAAAGAAAGACCAGGCCTAGGATCTGATGGTTCAGTAAGTTTGCATATAAATTCACACACATATTTTCTTTATTTCTTTATAAAACCTTACAGAAATCAGAAAAATATATTTACATATTTTTTATGTTCTTTTCAGGGTAGTGGAAGCAGCAGCAGTATAATGTCTAGTAGTTATGAAGGCTACAGCAAACCAACTACAGGAGCTATGGGAGATCGGATAGCTGCGATGAAACAGGCTTTCCAGGTATGCATTATAAAATTAAAACACATAAGTCTTTTGTCTATCAAAACTATATATCCATGCTGCTCAAGAAATCACAAGCAGAACAAAATTGGCAATTTGAGTTGGCAATGGCTGCAGTTATTTAGGTGATAGAATGTCTTCTGCAAAGAACAAAATACCCTGTCTTTTTATAGAAAAATCTTGTTTAACCTGAAGTTTAGACATAGATTCTTAGTTTTAGTTTATTAGAATATATTTCACCAGCAAAGACCACACCACAACAATGGAATATGATTAAGATATTTATTAACATTGGATAGATGTGATGACTTAGGGGAAATTTAGGGTGGGGGCTCTCCAATTCAAAATGGTCACCCAGCTCCAGAGTGCTGACACAGACTGTGTTGTCGAAATGGGCCTTATAAATAGGGCTTCTGGGTAATTGAAGGCGTGGTTGAGATAAGCTGCGGTTGGCTGGAGAGGAGATTGAGGCGTGATCCAGCTCCTGAACCTCAGTTAATCATATTAACTTAATTTTAGCCTTTTCTTACATTACTTCCTGGATTTGTTCATGTTTACAATGTGCACTTTGGACAGAGTCAGTTTTTTTAAACATCTAATACATATCTAAACACAATACTTCAGAAAAAATCATATTTAGGTCTTTTTCTCCAAAACCTTCAGCCCTGCTACATTTATAATTCTTTGACCTTCCTCTTACCTTTTTAGGCTCAGTATAAGAGTCACTTTGTTGCTGCTACCGGTAATGCTCCAAAACTCAGCACAAAGTCCAGCAGCACCTCAGGCTGGACCAGCGCAGGCAGCCTCAGCTCTGTGCCAACAGAGGCCGCCAGCAGTCCCAAGATGTCTGGCTTCACCAGTGCGGGCACACTTAGCTCCATCCCCAATGTTCAACCCAGCGTCCAACCAAGCCCCCAGCCATTCTACCCTCCTCCACCCCCCAAAGACAGCTCCCGGGACAGGTACGGGGACGATCGCGGGCGCCACGGAGACGACCGGGGACGTCACAGCGACAGTCACCATCGCCACAGTGACAGAGGCCACGGCGACGATCGCTATGGGAGCAGGGATCGTTACGGAGACGGCGACAGGGACAGGGATAGGGACCGCCATGGAGACCGGGATCGCCACAGCAGCAGTAGCAGCAGCCGTCATAGCGATGGTCGGCATAGTGACAGTCGGAATGGAGATGGAAGCAGGAGGGACAGGGAGGAGAGGAGGAGTGACAGAGATGGAGACAGGGATGATGGTTTTGCTGTCCCTGATCCGCCCAAAAAGAGGAAAAGCAGGTGGGATAACTAAAATGTGAAGTACAGTTGTGAATAGGGAGAAATGGTTGCATTTACATGGTTGAACTGAGGTGGGGCAGGTTTGAATTTCATGGTAGTACTTTTCATGGATTACAGTATCTCTGCAATTACCAGACCTGAAGATTAGAAAAAAAACATACCATATTGTCAATATATCAAAAAATTCCAATGTTTTAATCTATCAGTAGACACAATATGAAACAAAGTAGAAAGTAGGAACAAATTTCAGTAAAATATAACAGAATTTGCGTTATTATAATTGATTTTCTGTTCAGTTGTGTCTTCTCAAAACTAACTGATGGAAAAAAAACAACTCAACACCCATCTCCATCTTGACTATATAACATCATTACTTTGAATGCAACCTATACAGGGAAGAGTAAAATAAGAAAATACAACATGCAAAATCATGGGCAGGTCTGAGTCAACAGAGCGGCAATTATCATAAAAAGGCACAGACTGAACATGTGGACTCGAATGCATCACTCCAGGGCTATCCCAAGTTTATCAAAGAGATCAACATAAGCAGTTTAGAATGGGCACTGTACATACACCACTGAAACTGTTGTTAACATAAATCAATAGCTCTAAGCAATAGAAATGTCAGAAAATATTAGAATGTTGTCATGTCTGTTTTGACTCTGCTTTTTTGTTAAGGACCTGAATGTGTCCTGTCATCTAATAATTCACACATGTAAATTAACTCAATTTCAGTGGACTGAATTCATCAGGAAAAACCTGTATCTTTTTCCTTTATGTGCTCAAGTTTTAGTGAAGTGCCTTCTTCTGGCATTTAGTGTTGGTGTTTGTTATTTTGTTGTTTGTTAAAAATATATATTTAATGTGTTTATCATTAACACATTGAAGTTTTGATTAAAAAAAATATTTCTTTGTCATTGGCTTCTTGTTTCGATTTGCTATCCACTCCAGTAGTAGTATTTTACACTTCCTCTGTTGAATGATAATGCATTTTGTGCTTATTTTATTTCAGTTAGGGCATTTTTACCAAATTTTCTCCATTAGTTGTGCATTGTGGATTGCGTTGTTTTTTTTCTTTTTTCTGGTTAATATGATTTGTAACTTAAAGCAAAGTACAAGATGTGCATTTCAAGTCTATTCAGCTATTCACCCTATTTGTACAATCGTGCCATTATATTGCAGTACACATAAACTTTGTGCATGGATTTAGATTCCATTATACATTGTTCTTTCATTGGCTGTGCTGTTAATAGTTTTACTTGATAGTTTTCCCCTTATATATTGAGACTTATCACAAGACCGGTCTCTTTGGCCTGTTTCATATAAATATTTCAAAAGTTATAGAAGTGAAGTCTAAAATGGGATGACCAGATTTTCAAAATAAAAAATTAGGACATCCCTAGTTTTTGGGTTGTTTGGTAATAATAAAATTGTGAATCGAGTGCGTAATTACGGAAAATTGTTCTGCACTTGGCACTAATGTGAGTCAGTATAGTCACATTTTCTTTGTATTTTGCTCATTTTTATGCAGATTTTTTGTATTTTACCTAAACAGGTGACAATTTATGCCTCTCTTTTCTGGTGCCAGGTATCAGAATGGTCAAAAAGGGACACCTGGGGGCGTTGTGTTGTATAAAACTGAGACAAATCAATGGGTCTAGATAAATAATAAATCTGCTGGAACAGGGGACACAGGGCTCAACACTGGGACTGTCCCGGATAAATAGGGATGTTTTCAATATAGTAATTGAAAATCTTGGAGTTTTATATGGAACTAAAACAATATCAGGTCTTGAATTGAATTTCCAGTTGATCATTTTACTCTACTAGCTCGCCTGTGACTATTTTAAACCTGTAGTTAATTGATGATAGGTAATTACTTGATGTAGTGAGTTTATTTGAATTTAGTGTAATAACTCTTAAGAAACAACTTCCATTTTTACTACTAGATTATTGAGAAAGCACCAAAACAACTGAAATCTTTGGGTGTGTGGTTGAGACGGCAAGAGTAAGACGTCCTGTGGGTGCGTTTGGGATTTGTCCGACCCCCTTCGAACGCACCACCACTAGAGCTGAGCCAATAACGAGCCTTCACGGACTCAAAGAAAAAAAAAGAAAAACGAGAAGCAAACGAGAAGCGAGAAGGAGGAGGGAAGACTAGACCCAGCACCGGCACAAAGCCTTCTGCAAAACTGAATGAGAGAGCGAATATCCCGCTACAACCGCACACACCGAGCCGACAGCGCGTTTATCACCGGCGTGTCACGACCGCAAAGCCCCGATGGTGAGTGCTGTTTTTCGGCTTGGCTCCTCTCCCTTCCCGCTCCCCCCTAGCAGCCCGACCATCCCCTCCTCTTTTCGGCTTTTGTAAAATGAGGCGCTCGCTGGTGATGATGTACGGGAAACCGGTTTGTTACGAGCTGCAATGCTATTTAGCCGTGCTCTTTTCTTTGTTACAGTCTGGTTTCTGTGACAAGAATAAGGTTTTAAACGCGATTAATGCGAGGCTAATGTGTCTGTTAAATAAACGTTAGCATCGCGTTTCTTACCTCGAAAGCACCAACCATATGTAACAAGGACAAATCATCATCGTAATTACACATGCATTTAGCTACATCTCATTTATTGTATTTTTTATCACAGTTTTGCTCTTCTTTAATTATAATAACATCTGTATATATTCTAAGTATAGTCTATTGTTTGGGTAGATGTGTTTTTTATGATATCATTTTCAGGCTAATTGGCTGAGGTGCCCGGGGCTTCATCCTTCTGGCTGTTTACATGAAAGAGCTTGTTGTGAAGCAGGTTCC
This sequence comes from Scartelaos histophorus, assembly GCA_000787155.1. NCBI lineage: Eukaryota > Metazoa > Chordata > Actinopteri > Gobiiformes > Gobiidae > Scartelaos > Scartelaos histophorus. The sequence goes on along the minus strand of KN499437.1, from coordinate 15,346 downwards.
TGTAGTCCACAAGGATTATCTTTGTTAAATCAACATCTGATTAAGCCTATGTGTTTGTTTCTTTCTTTATAAGTCCAAAGGTGACTGTTTGCTTTGACCTCATTGAAATGACAAAACGAGAAATTTGGATTATATCTGCATTTACTGGCTTTAATTTGACGTCTATTGTTATTGTGGTCAGATCAGATAACACTTATTTATTCTTATACATTACAATACATCTGATTAAACTCTTTATCATTTCAAAGGCGGTTGTTTCCTTTGACATAACCGAAATGACAAAATGGGAAATGTTAATTAAATTATGTATATATTTACTGGTGTTAATTTGACGTCTATTGTTATTGTGGTCAGATTAGATAACACTTATTTTACTCTTATACATTTTAATAAATCTGATTAAACTCTTATTCAAAAAAAGCCACAACCTGTAAACAAAGCCAGAGAATGAGAACAAAAATAGTGTTCCATAAGCATATTATTATTAAAGTAGATTTTTATAAATGTAGTACCATATTGCCAGCCAGTAATACCCTTATTTTAAACGTCCTTTTGTTCTGAAAATAACCATCTGTTTCAAATGCAAAACCTCTTTTCTATTTACCCACAAGACACAAAAACATGCACTCAGCTCCTTCATTTTCTCAATTTTTTCTGACCAGTGTTTATGCTCTTGTGGCTTGGGAAAACCCACATTGTTCACTACAGTCTGTCATTTAAGTCCATAGCGCATGTCTACAAGGGCGGCTTAAGTAGAAAATGCACTAGTTTTCATTTCCTGCCTCCTTGTCAGTGTAATATCCGCCAAAGTTGACACTACAGATTGACACCACTGCCACATTTGCGTCATAGCCATTTTCAAGCTTCTTTGCGTGTGAACCTCTTGACCTAGAATTGGCCGAGGGGTTGAGGGTGCACTGACTTCTTCGAGTTGATTTATTTTTTTGCAGTTTATTCTTGTCTGTTTTTGTTATGTCTGTGAGTCTTGGTTAAGCCCTGAGAGTCTGATCAAGATTTAGATTTTTTTTTTAGTTTTACGTTGCCTGAAGAGGTAACTAAAGTCAGCTGCTTCTTTTGACATTCACACTTCATTGCTGTTGGTTAACCCCAACCGTCACTCACTCAAAGAATCGGTGTGTTTGACCAATAGGAGCTGTGGGTGGGAAAAAATGCATCTGTTTGAGCACAGAGCTGCATTCAAGAGAAAAGTGGTGAATCACAATATGGTAATTTTACCAAAATGGCCTATTCTCACAGGAACAAGATTACAGTTTAATTTTTATCACCAGTTTAGAGCTTGTTGAGCTTAGTATTCAGATTTAGACCTGTCATGATAACAACAATACTATATTGACTTATTGTTCAATACATAACAGATGGAACAAAACTTTTTAGGGGTCAGTATTTAGCCTGGGGAGTGTTTCTTTGCACTGATGGGAAAAGTTTGCTTATTTTCCTGCACCTTCATGAGATTTGCGCTGTTGAAGGTTCAGACTAACGACTTAAATGTTGCATTCTGTTTATTTATTTATTGCAGCACATATTTTTTTGACAATATTGCACATTAAGAATACCTTTGTTTGGAGGATAATTCTACTTTATGGTTTGGTTTCAGGATTATCGTTTATTGCCTATATTTACTTTACTTTAATTGCAACTGACTAGAAGGCACAATTTCACATTTTGAAAAGGCAGCAGGTTTTTATTTTTTTTCAGCAACAGTCTTCCCATCACACATTGGGTCAGAAACAGATTACTAAAATTGAGCTAGACTAGCAATAAACTAGATGAAGTGCATGTTTATCTCTTTTTCCAAATGCAAATTATTTATTATAAGAGGATTTCCTTGCACAAAAGAACCAATGTACACAGTGATCTGCAGCCTGGATTGATTCTAAGACTAGCCTAACGTTTATTTAGTTTCACCATATGTCCATGTGTCAGACAATTAACATTAACCACACAGAATCTGAAAAGTGGAGTCTGGACGAGGCCATATGTTTGGGGAGGGGAGATGTTGACCTGCTGTCAGATGTGAATAATAGTGAAAATGGGTCGTTAATAGAACTATACAAACCACTAAGCCACAGCATAATCGTCTGCTTATTGGGTTTTGTCATTAACAGGCCCTTAGCTCATATGTTCTCTCCTTTCCCTATTGCATGTTGTCAGTCTACATTGATTTACATTTGATTTGATTAGTTTTTTGTTATACAGCTGCACTCATTTCATGCTTGGTAGCAGGACACTGGCTTCTGACCTTTTATGCCAGAATTAAAACATGTATTTTATCTTTTTAAACATTAAAGGTGCCCTGCATAACTTTTCTTGTCTGTCATCTGCTTTTGTCTATGGAGATGTTATTGCTTTGTCTATGTGCGGCTTTTCTTTGGTAATTCTTACTCTTTCTAGGTTTGCCTCTTAACAGATCTGACCTGTAACTTGTCCTGGTAACATCTCCATAGAGATACATAATTTTATAGCCATAGTGTAGTTGAACATTCCAGCCCAAAAGAATAACACCTCCATAGATACAAACCTACTAGGACTGAACCAGGTCTAAACCAGGACTGAACCCGGTCTAAACCAAGACTGAACCAGGTCTAAACCAGGACTGAACCAGGACTGAATCAAGACTGAACCAGGTCTAAACCACATCTAAACCAGGTCTAAACCAGGTCTAAACTAGGACTGAATCAGGTCAGACCACTGCACCTTTAAAAACTGTAATCTTCAATCTTTTTTTTAAATTACTATTTTTAAGCCTACATATTAATACTATACACTATGTTTTTCATTGTAATACGACCTGTATAAAAGCATATAGTTCAAAAAGAGCTGCTAAGATTATATAAGTTACATAACCTACAAATTCCATTAGGGTAAATGCATTGAAATAAAGATAGCTTCAGGTTCATGCCTGTTCAGGGAAGCTAAGAAACGAAAGACAACGACTCTTTGCTGGGAAATACTTGGTGTTATCACTTCGATCAGTCGCAATGTTGTGGCAAAAAATGTCAACATGTGTATTTGTTTTCTTCGTTACTTAAGAGATCGTAGGCATATTTTTCTTTTGGACATTTTTTTCTGTTCACCAAGATTCTTTAATTCTTTCATAGTTTTGTGTCATTTCAATATTTTGTTGTAATATTTGCAGTAATTTAACATTTGAATGGAAAAACAACATATTATTTGTTAAAAGTTCTTCTGGGAGCACAAACATCCCTCAGTACGTGTATTTAATTACTTAGACGCTTGGCACATACTTTGTACTTTTAAGCCTAATTGCTTTTTGAATCTAATTTAGGTTCTTCTGTACCAAAGAAGCAAGAATCATGTGTTTTGTATAAATGATGAAAAGCCTGCAAAATAGCCCCAGAATGTACCAGAAAACAGTCTGAAGATAAGACATTAACATTGTACTGCAGACATAGATCCTTCATTTGACTGAACAGCTCCTGACCTTATGTTGTCTTGGAAAGCAGTCAGCTGAGTCAAGAAAAGCACACATCTTTATGGCCATATTTGGGTAAAGAAGTTAAAATGTTTGCTTGAACTTGCTGATTTTAAACCCAATATAGTTCAACTGGCAGTGATTTACTTGTGTGTGTGAACTGACAGATCAGCCTTTACACTGAAAACATGAGAGAAACATTGTTAATTAATGTATTAGCACAATTTAATCTGCCCTTAATTGTGTTTTACTAAGTGAGTCAGGTAGTTTTTAATCTTTTGGTTCAGTAGAGATTGGCAATTCCAAGGCTGAAATTATCCAAATGATTCCAGTGAAGGTGTATGGAGTTTAAAAACGCAATGGCACACTTTCTGATATTTGAGAGAAGAACTCAGAAAACAGTAATATGGGCAGGTTTTGTAAAACAGACCCTTTTATTTGAGTAAATTTGATAAAGAAATTGTAAAAAACATTATACTGTAGCTAAAAATAATGTAAAATCTTGTTGTTTGGTGGTAAATTGGACAAAATGTTCAGCTTGTATGGACAAAATCAAGCACATGCTGTTTAAATCACCAATTCTGATTTCCGTATTCGCGCAGTATCTTTTTGCTTTGCGATGGGGCCTGTTTTAGTGGAATTCTTTCTCCCACATAGAGTTTGGTTGTGAAATGTTCTGATAGTTATCTACTTTCATATCACTGGAGGCTGTTCCCATCCAGTGCCCAAAGCTGCTGCTGTCGGCTTTGGTTTTTCAAAGGTTTATATTACATTCC
>KN499437.1:0-11080 GCA_000787155.1 Scartelaos histophorus | reverse complement strand
TCCTGCTCAGGCCTTCACTTGCTCCCGTTCTGTCAATTGTGGAAAATACATATAAACAAACCAGCTGCTGCAGCATTCCTGACTGTATTTTTGTGTTTTTGCAAAGATGGATAAGCAAATGTGAAATTTTAGGCCTTTGGGGGAGTTTTCTACTCAGTGATAATCATTAAAATATTCATTCATAGGTTATACAGGTTAATTGCCCCAGTGGTCAATTATGGTACTACAATAGAAAATTCAGTTATTACAGAAAACATATGTCCTCAATTATAACCTTTTTGTGGATTAAAAGTGTACTATGGAACCTTTCTAGCAGTTTGTCATCGCTATGGACGTGTTACTGCTTTGCTTTTTCCACAGTATGATACTAAGCTTATTTTACACACATTTATCTAATGACAGTTGTTTTCAATGCTCATACCTTAAAACTTGCTTGTCTCCATGGAAGCCTCCAGATCAAGTAGTAAATCCAATCCAATCCACTTTATTTATATAAAACATTTCACAAACAATTTCCAAAGTGCTGCACAAATACACAGTAAGAACAACAATAATAGAACAATGATAAAATAAAAGGCTCAGGTTCAATCATACTAGTCTCAAAACAATAAAACCAGTAAAGTAAAACAAGAGCAAAAACAAAGAATAGCAATAAAATAGTTTAAAAATAAGTAAAAGGCACAGAGGACCACACAACTCACACAGTGCTAAATGAGAATAGCAGGCAAACAGAGAAGTTACTTAGTGCACCTTTTTAGTGCACATTTAAGCAAAGCAGCAAATGGGAGAAGTTTCTCAGAAAAGGCTGAAAAACTAAATTGTCACTCACTGTTATGGCCAAAAGTTCAAAAAGGATAGACTATATATGAACGCATGATGAGTAGAACATTATTTAACTAAACTATTTAATAATTTCTACTGAACAAGTTGCCTCAAAATCCCATGTTCCTTCCATGTTTGGATCTGTCAGGTTTTCCCTCCAGCATCTTCTTGCATAATACTGCTTCATGTGGAAAATTTACAATGTGTGATTTCTGTCATAGGAAGATTATCTATGGATCATTCCCTGGAGCATCTGTTTTTACTGTAGGAATAGTGCTATTACCCGCAGAATTAGTCCATAAAACTATCATTATCTGTGTCCCAAACAATGTGGCAGGACCGAACAGGAGAGAGGTATGGATATTTCAACATGCTTTGGAGCAGACTGGCTGACAGGTGCTTTGGATTTTACAGTTTTCTACACTTGGCCATCCCGAATGACTTAACAATGATCACAATTCTAAAAATAAAGATTAGTCAGAGTGGGAGACTTCTGTTTTAATCACACAAGGCATTTGTTGACATTGCACAGTACCTGCTTTGCCTTCTAGGGCTTGTTTCATGTGGAAGCTGTCTGCACGCTTTATAGGCGTGTTTGACCAGTGACGTTCTTATTTAATACATATCCCTTTAGGGCATGTAATCTGACAATAAAGGCTCAACTGAGTGTGACGATATGATTTAAAAAACAAAAACAAATAAAAAACATATTTCCAACAAAAGAACATAAAGTTACAACATCTTAAGAGAAAGTTTATTTAATGTAAATCATTTGAATACAGTGATTAGACATAAGCTGAATTCAATGCAAAGGACTATAATCAATGCGCTGTGTTAGGAAGGGGATCTGGCACTTTACATAAAATTGAAAAATGTTACCGAAATGCTAATGTGATTTTAGCTTATTTATTTACTATGCAAAGTAACTGGGACTTTTAGTGGGAGAAGGTTTGCTCTTAGATATTTTACTCACTTTTTCACACATGATAACTTAAATAAAATAAGGGCTAATCCAATTTGAAAATTGTTAGCAACTTTTATATTTTGACTTAGACATAGACTTAGATGGTATTGATCTAAAATCGAAATTCAGTCAAGATATTTTAGCTATAGCTGCAATTTATGACATTTGTTAACCAATTAATCTGATATTTTTCCTTTGATGTTAATTTTCATCAGCTAATTTGCAACTGATAAAATCCTAATTGCTCACAGAGGGTAACTGGAGAGGAGCATTGTCAGATTTGCTCTCGGTGCACGCCACAGCTCAGATTTCCTGTGCAGACACTTTCTCGGTCGTGTGCAGTGACTGAAATGGAACCTGTGACCAGACCCTTCTACTGTGGGAACCCTGCCATGAATCAGGCCCTGTGTGAGAGCATTTCACCACAGCCCTGTGAAAGTGGGGCTTTGTTGGGAGAGACACCGTGTTCCTCTGGTATCAAATGGCTCAGTAATTACTCAGAAGCCCGTTTAGTGTGTTGGGTATTAAACAGAGCATTCACATCACAATCAAATCCTTTCTGTCCACCCAGATTAATACAATGGGTGTTGGCAAGTTAATCAAATCAAACGCAATGGCAATGGGCAGTGGGTACAAATGGCAGTATTATAAGCTGATATTATACTCTTCTCCAGCAAACAACTAAATATCTTCTCTTAAATGAGTCATATTACTTTAATTTTATAGTTTTTTTTTATAGTTTTCTTGCATTTTGATTCATATCTTGTCTATTTTTAATATATTTTTTTCAGTAAAGATTTTATTAAAAATCCTATATTACTCAAAATTGACTTGTGTGAGCTTTTAGCCATGTTATAATGTTGTCACCTCATAAAACATAGTGTTTTGTTTCATTCACACGTTTGAGGAATCTTTATTATTACTCAGTCTACATCTCCAAAGCTCAAAATGCTCTGTTCCACCTTGTGATGTCAAGTAGTGGTAGATTTCAAACTAACACGGTAAAAGGTTTTTAGCTTTTCTTCAATTGAGAGTGGCCATTCCTGGGCTGAAATCATTCAAATGATTCTAGTGAATGTAAATGGAGTTCAGAAAAACAGTAGAGCGGGTCCTGTCCCTAATTATGCGGGATTTTTGTGTTAAACATGTGTGAATGAAACAAAACACAACACAAGCTATGTTTCTGATGAGGAAACAACGTTATAACATAGATCAGAAAATATTTAAAGTATATTATAACTGAGCATTTCAAGTTCATAACTTCATTTCTGAATAAAAGGCAGCAGTTCCACAGTTACGTCAGTCATCAGTCAAATACTTCTAAATGCTCCTAGAATTGTGATCTGGCTTTGTGTTTTGAACTGAATATTAATGAAAAAGGCTGAACATTCATAATTACAGTGATCACAATTACATTTGCTTGACAATGCCATTCTAATCACTTCCTTGTATATGTAATATACAAGGAACTGGAGGGATGGCACTGTCAGGCAATCATAATAGTTACATAATACATAATAGTTCTAAACTTGTGCCGGCCTATGACAATGGGTTGGTACAATGCTTCTTTTTCAAGTAACAGTTTTTGAAGTGTTTTTGCGTCATTCACAGCACCACAAAACCCAACAGCCCCAAAGTGCTAAGATGAAACTATGTTGCTACGAGTTGAGTAATTTAAGGACAACTATCCATCTGTCACCATGAGGCTTCTGCGCTGATAAAGCAGGAAGTACGCAATAAAATCCATTCTAAATAGTTACTTGGTGGTAGGCGCTTCAGTTTTGGTGCGTGATTAATCAATTCTATATAATTCTATAGTCACATATCATATAGTTGTCAATTAGACATGACAATTAATTGCTCCGCCCTTTGTAAATGCTGCCTAAACACTTTACTCCTAATAAAGACCCTTTTCACTGTGTAAAAACAATACAGTGCAAATGTATTTAGTCTTTTAGCCCTTTATGATGAAAACCTCTGGCGTATATAGATTTGCCTACATTAACCATGAAATCGGAGAAATGTCTGATTTGCCTGTAGCTTGAAGAAGACTTTCTCGTCTGATTATTTGCCTTCCCAACCAAAACTAAATGCCTAAATAAAACTCATTAGCTTCTCTAATTAAGACACATGTCAAGGCTCCACTGTGGGAGCTCAAGGCAGAGGAAACCAAGCATGTCAAAACTACTTCCTGTCACATTCATGCAGTTTGAAGATACAGACTCATGTACATATAAGGTAAAAAGACAAGGTGGCACTAGCTTATCACGGCAGGCCGTGTGAAATGTGGTAACGTGGTTGTTCAGATGTAAAATACTGCAAATTTTAATTCAAGCTTGTTAACCCTTTCTAAATAATTTCAAAAAGACACACAAAAAATGATAAGAAAGTGGGAAAGGGGTGTTGATAAAACATGAGGATCACTTTGCAATGTTTTAATCTAAATTAGTTAACCCTTATTTTGTAGAAACAAAGTTCTTTAAATGAGTGTCCACTGGTAACAAAAAGACAAACAAAAATGCAACAATGTAAATTGTCATAGAAGAAATTGGGGAAGCAGTGTTGATAAAACATTTGGAGGAAAATTAGCATCAAACCGTCTATGATATAAATATGTATTGATTTAAGGTTTTAAGGTACATTTGTTTGTTCATAATACAACTTTTTTGAGTGGCAAAGAAGTTGTTGAAACAAAAAAGTGGTTGAGTTTTGGGGTAAATTGCTTGTGCCTAGAGTGGGAAGCTGACAGCTGCTGTGCTGTGCAGGAAGTGGTCATGTCTTCTACATGTGATGTATCAGCAGAGTCTAGACTAGAGCATTATACTGCAGGCAGCCCATAGAAAAGACTGAGATAGAGAGACAAATGGACAGGACAGTTGCCAGTGTGTAGCCTACAGATTGCATCTACAGGAAACTGGTAATGTGATAATCGCCTCAAAGCATTTTAAAATGGGCAACACCCTGGATGTCCTTATAGAAGCCTTGTTATATAAGTGGATGTGGCAAGGTTCGACTTCTGCTTCTGATTGAATGTGCTGAACATTCAATTAGAAGAAGTCGAAGATTAATCACAACCTAATCTAAATCACAATTTGAATGGATGCAATTAGCTAAATGCAAAGCCTGCAGTTTTTTTCTTTTTCTTTTCTTTTACAAATAACATAATAAAATATCCTATCTTATTCTGCATAAAACTGCCAACCCTGGTCTGAACATTACCAAATAATATGTTTTATATATATGCCTGAATAAATGTGTGGTGTCCCGGGCTAGCCTTTTCTAAATGTGCCAATTTTACTGATTCATCGTAGTGACCATCTGGCTCTCTGCTGTGGCTCTTGGTGAAAAAAAAACTTGGGACACTCCTCGTACATAACCTTGTATCAATTTAATGATCAATGCGGAGTGCGTAATAAGCAAACAGTTTAGTTTACATTATTAGGTTATTGGATTTCATTGTCATTGTACAAAATATAAGAACATTTTTAAGGAAAACAGCAGCGGTATGTAAAATTAGTAAATATGAAAACATTTTTAAAAATAAACCCAGTGATGTTTTCTTTGCAAGATTTCTGATAACATTTTGATATCAAGAGGTGTTGAAGAATGAGTCAAATGCAGTGAAAAAAGGACAATAAGATTCCAACCTTTAATTTAGTCTGTTTGAGTTAAGTTTTAATTTAGTTTTTGAATAACTATAATTTAACTAACATACAGAAACCACAGTGTTTGTGTGAGTTTCTTTCACACTGTCTACATTCTAACCCACTTCCCACGGGTTTGTGGTTGACGCAGGATTTGTTTAACAGGCTTCAAAGTGTGGAATTTAGAAAGGTAAAGTGCAATGGACCTGAGTCTCACATGTCAAAGAAGTGCTTCTCTTTGAAACCAGCGTCTTAACCCTACGACCTCTGGCCCTCGAGCCAAACGCCTCTTACGTAACAGGCTTTAGTCTGCTGGACATTCCCCTGGACTCAGACACAGCCAGGCCTCTGCATTAAGCTCAGTTTGAGGAGAAAGAACTGCTTCAACTTTGCTCAAATAAAGTTTAATTTAGTCTTTTTCTGAAGCAACAATGTTCAGAGGCATTAAAGGTATGCACCTTTAATTTGTGTAACTTTTTTGATGGAGGGTCTATCAAATGCTTTTCTCTGTGCAGATGTTATTGCTTTGTCTGGAATGTTTCGCAGTATGGCATTAAACCTTTCTATGTTCATGGAGATCAAATTAGTTACAGGTCAGATCTGTGGAGAGGCAACCCCGCTCACATTCAGAATACCTGTTTTTAGGCATTTTTGAGATATAAAACCATCTGTAATTGAATAAATGCAAGGGAGAGCTGTTTAATGTCATACTGTGCAACATTCCAATGACATATCCATAGAAATAATCAGGTGACGCATCTCCAATCAAAAAGTTACATAGTGCACCTTTAAGCTCATTAAACAGACAGCTGCAGTCCCTGATTTACTGAAATAAATGATACAATCCAATTACATTCGGTCATCAATAAGAAGTTCAGTGTGTTGGTACATTTTTGCGATCAATGCTGTCTTTTATCCCACAACCATTTATTAAGTTCCACAGAAAATGTTGCATAGAAATATAACAATAGTTTAAACAAATTCAGAAAGTTCCACAAATAAAAAGTCCAAGAACTAGAAATACCAATCCCAAAAAAAACTATTGTTCCATTTATCATATTGAATGATACTCGATACAGGCCCACTCTAGTTTAGATCTCTATCCAGCCTTAGAAGGAGGATTCTCAATGCTTGAACAACTTGTTAGTTCAGACCAGACACGCAGTCGGCTGTAAAAGTTACATTACAGTCTAAATATGTCCTCCAGCCACAAAACAAGGTGCTGGTATGTGTCAAAGTGGGAACTAAATGTGTCATGTCGTGAGTAAGCCAAGTGTAAAGTGCCAAGTGTATGCAGATTGTAAGAAGACAGCAGTTCTGTGCCTTATTACATAAAAAGCATCATGACAGAATGATACATGATATAATTACAGGGCCCGTGTTTTCTACGATCTATATTATAATGTTTCCTCATCAAAAAGAAACTTGGGGTTGTGTTTTGTTTCTTAATTTTGGATAATTTCAGCTTGTCTTTTCTGAACAAAAGGTAAAAGGCAGCGGTTAACTTGAAAACTACCACTACATCACAAGGTGGAATAAAGCATTTTGAGCTTTGAAGATGTAGACAGGATAATGATGAAGGATTACTCAAACATGCGTGAATGCAACAAAACACGATCCTGGGTTTGTTTTTGAGGAGGTGAAATTGTTTTAACTTGGCTAAAAGCTCACAAGAGTCAATTTTACTTCATGAGTTAAACTAGAGAAGCCTCATAATCTTAACAGGCTTACTACAAGATTAAAATGCACTTAAAATAATAACACTGTACTTATTGTTATATTACACTGGCAACACATTAAAAAGAAATGCTAGAAAGAGGAGCAGAGATGAACAAATGATGAAAAACTGAAGATATTAAAAAGGGAAGTAGTGAAGGGAGAGAATGGTCTTAAAAATGAAAAAAAAGGAAGTTTTCTGCAGCTGCTAAATGTTCAGACTACAATGCCTGAATGCAAATTAAGCCTATAGCATTTATGGTTATACAATCATAATAATTTACTCAAAAATGATTTTCATTTTCATCAAAGGCTGTGTTAACACTTGGTCCTGATTTAGTCTGGTCCTGGTTTGGTCCTGGTTTGGTTCTAATTTAGAGCTGACATAGACTTGGTTTGGTCCTGTTTCATTCCTGGTCCACAAAGAGTTGCAGGTTTTGTCCTTGTTTATTACTTTTATACCTGTTAGACGGAACAAGTAAAGGGGTTAATGTTTACTGTTGGTGCTTTTTCTTTGTAATAGTGGGAAACATTTTGTTATTTTTCTGTTCTATGGTCAGATTTAAGGTGTAGAGGGTTGAATAAATATTTTTTTTTAAGTGTTTCTTAATCTTTTTGGGAAAAAATTTGCTATAGGGGTATTGTGTCAGTACAATGGCATTAAGTATTATCGTTTGCATTTTCTTCAGCAGTATATCGTAGTTCAAAATGTGTTTTCGTGACAGATCTAAATGCCGTGGTAAGTGCAATGATGTAAACCGGATGCCCTATAGATTAGTAGTGCAGTGACATATATTAAATTGGTGCTGAGAGAAGAGTGAACCTGTTATTTAAGTTTGATGATAGAGTTACAGACAGGATGATATACTGGAGATGAGTAGGACTGCTGTGTGACGACATTTGTTTTCTTTAAAATTACAACTGTCATTATGTCAAAGTTTAAATTATTTTGAGGAAACCATTTGCAATGTTATGATTATTGATAGCGCCATTAAGGAAAATGTGTTTAAATGTAGTTTTCTTCTAAAACATTACAGCCAAAACAGCAGAAAGAAGAAGCCGGTGACTGTGAATTAGCTGAAGATTTAGTATTTTTTGGTATTTATTAGACTCATGATTCACAGGTTGTTTCCTTTTATCTTTTTCTTCTTAAATAGTTGTTTTTACATGAACTCCTACACAGCCTTATGAGCTTTGGTTCAGATACAAAGACATATGTCAAATAAAGAGGTAGAACGCTTCACTGGCTCATAAAAAAACTTTAAAAATAACAGTACAGGTGCTGATAGAATTATGCAATTCTTTTGAGAGCTTTTGCCTTTTTTAGTCAACTACGGTAATTGATCAGCAGGACGTGTCTTTAGTTTACCATAATTTAGCCCTTGTACCCTTCAAATTCTCTAGTGTTTTGGTGTTTTTAAAAGACTAATTTGACCATCTTTTATATTCAAAATGTGTATTGAATAAAAGGTTTTAAATAAATGCCACCATTTGTAACTACATTAAAAGAGAAATCTATGTCAGAATCCCGTTAAATCCCTGTTATAGCTAAATCGTTTATATTTTGACATGTATAGTGCTGTGGTAAGCCCTGCCTGTACACTGCACCGGTCTGGTCCTGGCATAGCTACACTGTGTTACTAAACCCCAGAGCTGGACTCGCATGTCGGGCAGGAGGCACCTGATCCGCTCCCTGGGGTGCTCCGGACAGATGGCGTGAACAGAGACATGGAGAAGACATAGATCATTTTAACAATAGTGAAAGGTGAAAATGGGGCAGGATGGATAATGATCTTTTCATTGAGTTTGTATGTTTAGGATGTGTGTTACGTGTTTGTTTATGTGCTCAAATATCAACTTCTGTTTTGCAGGACTCCAGAAGCAGCACAGAAGAGAAACCTGTCCAGAGATCCAAGGTAGGTTTAGTGGCTTTGATGTTACTCTTAATATACTCTGTGCCTTCCACTTATTAATATGGATCTAATGAACATCAGGCTGCATAATTTATGAAAATATAATCAATATTAGAATTTCCTAATTGCAAAGCTGCACTCATTTAGCCTATATGGTTATTATAACATCCTGTCTCTAGACGTGTCTGGCTAAAAGTTTCTAAAAGTAGCAAACGTTCCTGTTCTTGAAAAAGTTTTAAAATCTCCACAGAACTGATTTGTAAATTGAATCCTCATGTGAAAACATAAATCTAAATTTGATCAAATGCAATTTGTTTTTCTCATAAATTGTGAAGCCCTTAAAATTAACCCGATTATAGGAGCCATACGAGCCATAAACTTTGGGGTACATACGCCGCAATACAGATAAATAGAAAAATATACTGATACTTTCCCCTGAGGTGATGCTATCTGTAGGCTCTGCTCTGTCCACAGGTCTGTTACTCAAGTTAGACTTTAAGCATTATTTTAAAGTTTAACCAACAGTTTTTCAGTTTGTCACTCTAACCTTTCTTGCTGAATCAGAATTAAAGAGGAACATGAACATTCATATTGATCACAGACTCCTGAAAATGTGTTATTTAAAACAGTTTTTTTTTTCTTGAGTTTTCATACATCTTAAAACATTTTTGACATTGTGGTTTTATTTTCAGTCTTTCAGCTTCAAGACTCCAAATGAAGTGTGTGCAGCGTGTGAGAAGACCGTGTACCCAATGGAGAGACTGGCAGCAAACAACCAGATCTTCCATTCAAGATGCTTCTGCTGTCTGCAGTGCAACACCAAACTGAGGTGAGTGAGCAGAGGGCAGATCTACAGGCCACAGAAATACCACTGCTGCATAGAGCACGGTGTTTGTGTCCTTGAGCAAGACACTTTTTCCAACAATAGAGACCTCTACACTAAAAATAACAAAGATAAGGCGCGTTACATGGTTCCGTAGACATTTATTTTATTTATTTTATTGGTTTATTAGGACAGTTTACAATTACATTAAGCACAGTGGCAGAGATGTTTGTACCAGATTGTAGCTCATAGCTAATTTCCATCTGTAGTCCTGGGAAGGGGAGACAACACAAACACCAAAACAACTACAATACACAATATACATATATACAAATATACAATACAATAACTGTTAGTTTGGTAATCTGGGGCCATCAGGTGATACTCACAGGGGTAACATCTAATGGCAAAATACCTGTCAAAGTTAAAAGTGCAATGTGTATTGTAATATGATATTGTAACACTATTAACACAAAGATTTTCAAAAATAGGTGCTCAACCCGTCAAAGTTAAAAGTGCAATGTGTAATGTTATATGATATTGTAACACTATTAGCACAAAGATTTTCAAAAATGGTGCTCGGTTAGAGATAGGGGTGAATCTTTTGGTAATAATGTTTTGCTTTTTTAAATATTAAATATTAAATATTCCAAAAGATAAAAATCACAAAGTAGATGATGTTGATGTCATATTTATTCATAAAGCACATTTGAAACAACCACTGGTGACCAAAGGGATGTACGGTTAAGTGTATACATAAGACAATATTTTGTAAAATGCACCAAAAAAATACAATACAATATAAAAAGTGATGTACTTGAGAGGTACTTTCTCCACATTGCCTGAATCGCTTTGATACTGGTGAATCCACCATCTACTTGAGTAGTTTGACAGAGCAGGTAATCATAGATTTATTGCCACAGTGAAAGATGGGTCAAATGCAGAGGACAAATTTCAATTAAAGCTTAACCTGTTATAACAATGGAGGACTGTTTTTATGCCAAATTATTCAAACCAGGAAGGAGCTTTTGTGCCGGAAAGCATAAACTGCAGTTACAAATCTCCCGTGTCCATTTATATATACAGATTGCTTAACACTACAAATGGTCTTAGCTCAGACACATTATTTAGTATTTTCTCTCATGATTTTACCTCAATACTCGTGTTATTTTTCGAATCAAACTCTGCATCTCAAGTA
>JACN01119904.1:0-23064 GCA_000787155.1 Scartelaos histophorus | reverse complement strand
TTTGTACTCTACTTTGGTTTCTCTTCTGTCAGAGCACATGTAAGATGCTGACCTCAAAGCAGTACTTCTCCAGGCCTGTAGGAGCAGCATGCTGAACCAGTCAAACTTCCAATTCCTGGCATTCCCATTACAGCTGTGGCAGTGCAGTCTGATCGCTGTGGTGCTGGCCTTGGTCTTAGGACTTGTGATAGTGGCAAATGGCTGTCTCCTGCTGGTTCTCATCTGTGTGGAGGCTCTGTGGAGTCCCATGTATGTCCTGGTGGGGGCGCTGTGTTTTGTGGACCTGCTCTCCACTTTGGTCATCGTCCCAAACGCTCTTCTGGTCCTGCTAAACCCCACCCACAGCTTCTCGTTGGCCGAGTGTCTGACGCAGATGTTCTTGACACACTTCCTGTCGTCATTGGAGTCTACACTGCTCCTCGCCATGGCGCTGGACCGCTATGTGGCCATCTGCCACCCGCTCAAGTACAGGTGAGCCCTGCCAGCTCAGGGACAGGTGAGCCCTGCCAGCTCAGGGACAAGCATATTTCCTCCATTTGAAAGAGAAACATCAGCACATTGTACAGTAAAAGCATGTGTACACATTCTAAAGGTGCAGATGAATGGCTCAGCTTCAGATTTCACTCTACTATATTATAGCTGCTGCTTGCCACAATGATACAGTATCTGTATATATTATACAGAGAGAGATCAGTTTATCACCACTCCCTCCATTGCTACTTTAGCCAGTATTCAGACAGTAATGTGAGATCAGATTTGCATATTTCACATGTGGGGTAATCAGAAGAGATTGGCTGAAATCCTGGACTTTTTTTTTTTTAATTCAAAGTTTTTAATATTTCTGCCACATGATACTGCCGCAATGTTGGCACAGTGTAATTTCCTACTGGCGTGTAGTCCAACATCTGCCTCCCCTCCGTGAGAAACACCAAACTCTTTTCTACACACAGAATGATTTAATTTCA
Organism: Scartelaos histophorus; assembly: GCA_000787155.1. Classification (NCBI taxonomy): domain Eukaryota; kingdom Metazoa; phylum Chordata; class Actinopteri; order Gobiiformes; family Gobiidae; genus Scartelaos; species Scartelaos histophorus. The sequence continues at coordinate 22,099 of JACN01119904.1, read as the reverse complement.
TGGCTTAGGGTTTTGGCAGTCCACAGGTACTTCCCATAGACTGTATATATGAATGGACACAGCTAATGCGCAAACAGGAAGTGCTCCGGGAGGCTCTTCTGGCTCCTTCTGACCCTGACTCCAAATGAGTTACATTAGGATCTTGTGCCTCTTCTCTCTGTACCTGATACTGTGGCCTCATCATTTTGGTCCTAAAATGTTTATATTAACCCGCTCTACATGATCTTAATTTTTTAAGATCAGTCCGGATTCAAAATAAAGGAGGAATGGCTGCTTTCTTTCAACTAAACAATATTAGGCGTCTTGCAAGCAGCGTGAGAAACGCTACTGCGTCTGCCTGGTGAAGGGTCATTGAAATATTTGGAGGCACAACCCCAAACAAAGCTGTTGCACAATTTGCTACAATATTTGCAAATTGCATACAAATGAAATTGTTTTGAATATTTTCTCCCAAAAGTCATTTAATTGGGGGCATACCCAGAACATGTGGCTCAGGTTAGCTGGGCTATGACCACACCTCATACAGAAGGGATCCGGACTAGGGTATAGTCTAGGCATCTTGCTTGGTGACAAATGTAGCCTGTGTAGTATCTTAAACTGTAACAACCCATGTCTTATGCACATCGATGTTGAATGGATTCTTGCGATTGCTTTTTGCCATGTGTTATCTGCGAAATGTTCACCTAGTTCCTCTTCCCATCGTTAAAGAGAAAGCAGTTTTAACAAAACTGTGTTTTGGATCTCTGATAATGCTGCTGCTGTAGTGTGCACGTTCTAAATCCATACTCCCCGTGTGTCCTCAGACAGCTCGTGCACCGCTCGTTCTTCCTGGCTCTGGCCCTGTTCACTCTGCTCCGGAGCGGCTCTGTCATGGCGGTCCTGGTGGGGCTGGCCTCCTCTCTGGACTTCTGTGGTAGTCGTGTGATCGAGCACCTGTACTGTGACCACATGGCTCTGGTGCGTTTGGGCTGTGGAGACACTGGGCCCAGTCAGAGGGCAGGTGTGGCTGTGATCGTGTGCTTTGTAGGTTTGGACATCCCCATTATCATTCTGTCGTACCTGCAGATCTTGGTTGTGGTTCACCGTGCTCGGGAGGACAGGTGGAAGGCCCTGCACACCTGCGGGACTCACCTGATGGTTCTGTTGGTGTTTTACCTGGTGGGCACAGTAGCATTCCTCTCCCACACGCTACACCCGACCCTCTCCTCAGACCTGAACACTGTCATGGGCCTAGTCTACATCCTGCTGCCCGCTACATTTAACCCCATCATCTACGGCGTACGCACCACCGAGATACAACACGGGTTCAACCAGGTCTTTGGTCGGGTTCACGGAGTCTGGACCACATCTCAAATGGTCTCAAGCATCAAAGTATGTCCCTGGACTGTTCCCACCTACAAAGACTCAAGCTCCACCCATAGAAACTCATGCCCCCGCCCACAAAGTGTCACCATCAAACAAAAAGATGTGAACTCGACTGCTTTGAAGAATGACCTTCAAAGGTAGATAATACTCAGTTACATTTACTTACTTTTAAAGACTAACTTTTAAATTACACTTTTATTTTATTATATTTCCTTTTTTTTTTTTTTTTAAATATCTGTACTTTTATTTGTGTTTGGGTCCTCTTTCCTCTGTGAATAAATCTACAAATGACAAAAGCTTTATCTTGACAATATGAAATGATTTGGTTTATCTCATTTTTGTTTCTGTTCTTTGAAAATATTGCATTTTGTGCAATATTTTTTGCACTTATAATTAAATAAGCTTGAAATTCGATATTATGTCCCTACAATTACTCTTGAGTAATTTCTTAGGATCTCTGGTTCAAGTCCTTTCTAGAAGAGAGGAAGTACTGGAAATGGTTTCAGATCACATGGCCCTGACCTGTGGGGTCCTCCAGGGGTCGATCCTGGGCCCCCTTTTGTTCATTCTCTACATGCTGCACTTAGGCCAGTAAATACACAGCAATAATGTGTCTTACCACAACTGTGCAGACGACACTCAGATCTGTGTCTCACTATGGACCAGTGGACTCACTCTGCCACTGCATCCAACAGATCAGTGTGTGGAGACAAAACAACTTTCTTCAGCTAAACCCAGACAAGACAGAAGTCATAGTCTTTGGCCCACAGACACAAAGAGACCGTGTCAGCACTCACCTCCAGTCTCTCTAAAACCTTCAAATCAGGCTAGAAATCTAGGCCTATTAATGGACTCAGACTTGAACTTTAACAGCCACATCAAATCAATGACATCTGCAGCCTTTTAACACCTAAAAACAGCAAAAATTAAAGGTTTACTGTCTAAAGCAGACTTGGAGAGACTTATCCATGCGTTTGTCTCCAGTAGGTTAGATACTGTTATATGACCTGACAATGATCCACTGTTTGAAATGTTTTCATTTATTAAAGCAGGAAGTAAGTGTGCAGGCTTTGTCTCACTTTCTATATTTATTGTGGTAGCCTTGCACCAGTGATGTGCGTATACCTACACCTTTTATGACAGACTACTGTAACATCCTGCTCACTGGCCTCTTCAAATGAGCTGTGCAGCTCAGGTCCAGACTCGAACCAAGAAGTACAAGCACATGCATCCTGTGCTCAGGTCTCTGCACTGCCCCTTGTGGCTCAGAGACTTCAAAGCAGCTCTGCTTGTGTGTGTGTCTCTTCATGGTCGAGCACCAAAATCTATCTGTGACATGTTAGTCCCACATAAACTATCTGCACCCTGAGGACTTCAGGGACCGGTCTCCTGCTGTAGTCCTGGTTTAGTTCTGGTTTAGTTCTGGTTTAGTTCTGGTTTAGTCCCGGTCTCCTGCTGGTCCCAGAGTCAGGACTTAACATGGGGAGTCAGAGTTTGAGATTCATGCAGGAGCAGCTGGAACAGTCTGAACATGTAGGACAGGCCTCTACTTTGACTCTGTTTAAATCTAGAACCAAAACGGTTCTGTTTAGCTGCATATGACTGAAAGGTTTTTATTTTGTGCTCTTCTTTGTCATTTAATATCTTTTTTCTCTTTTTTATAAATTATGATGATTAGTATGATGATTATTTATGTTTTAATTTGTTTGCATTGTGATTTTAATGTATTTCTTGTTCTTTAATGCACTTTGAATTACTTTGCAAATTTTCCTATACAATAAACTTGCCTTACCTTGTCTTTCTTTGGACTACTACTTTGTACTTCTACTTGAGTAATGTTACTTTTCCTTATGGCTGCTCTACACATATCTGATTGTCTTAACTGTATTTTAGCTGAAATTGCATTGCTGAAAGAAAAAAACAAAAAACAAAACAAAAAAAAAACTAATGAAATAAAATGAAGTGAAACCAAGACTCCAGTAAATGGATGTGCCTCAGATTTCCCCTTTGTATATACGTTTTAGTCATATTTCAAAACGTGCAAGCTACAAATATTTCGGTTCAAAGATTGTCTGTATTTGCATGTGCAGTGTAGGTAATAAAGAGGGAAAAGAGAAAAAAAATAACTCAATAAAAACATAACTTGTTGCGTTACTATTTATTAATCATAGATCAATCAAGATAACAATATTTATTTTATATATTATTTCTAAACTTAGATGGAACTCTTGGTCCGGGCAGTTGTGTTCATGTAACATCACAACTAGAATCTCTCTAGTTTAAAGCTGCAGGACAGAATTCTCAAGTGGAATTTGCAGTTTAACCTTCTCATTGCAGATTTGTTGACCTGGTTCATGGTTCTGTAATCATTGTCACCATTTAATACACTTAAGTGGATTTTTTTTTTTCACATTTCCACCCCAATGATGCGAGTATCATTTCAAACACTTAAACGTTTTTGTTGGGAGTGGGGTTACTGGGGCACTTGTTTCTATAGATGTGTCACTGCTCTGTCTGGAATGTTCAGCACTATGACATTAAACAGCTCCACTTTACGCTTATTCAATTACAGGTGGTTTTATAGCTCAAAAATACCTAGAAAAAAACAGCATTTTGGCTGTGAGTGGGGCTGTCTCTCCACAGATCTGACCCGTGACTCGGTCTGGTTTGGTCTCCATGAAGATAAAGCTTTAATACCATTCTGTGAAACATTCCAGACATCATAACAATAACATCTCTATGGAGAAAAAAATATATATAGGCCCTATACCAGAAAAGTTACACAATGCACCTAAGACTTCACAAGGCCAAAAGAATAATATGTGAGTCAATCTTCCATATATAAAGTTAAACATTTGAAGAGCGTTTGAATATTTCTTTCCCCGCCCACCGCCTAGAATCGCGACAAAACAAATCCTGATTTCGATGAAAAGAGAAACATGTTCTTCAGTGGTGTTCTGGATTATTTAGGATTTCCATGGGGAAGCCAGAGTCACAGGACTTGCTGGAGCACACCTTGTAGTATTTACAAAACTGATCGCCGTAACAGCCGGAAGAGGAGCCACAGTTACAGGGGCAGTTACAGTTGCAGCCATTAGGGGGCGTAACAACTGCAAAAGTGGAAAAAAATATCAATGAATTCAGAGGAAGACGGTATGGTTTAACTAAGTATATAATGAAGTATCCATCCCCGCCACCTGCTAAGATATCATCACTTAAATCTATTGGAAAATTACTTAAAAGTAGTGAAATTATCTTGCTGCATGGACAGATAATTTTACTTGACAAGTTCTCTTAAAATAAACACCCTCTAGGCTAGAATGAAGCAGAATTATGGAAGATAATTTGTTTTATTAGATTTTAAATTTGAAATGCTGCTGAATTTGCTGAAAAAAAACATGTTTGAATTATTTTATTTTATTATTCTGAATTTAAGTTGCTGAAATTGAAAATTAAAAAAAAAATAAAATTCAGTTTTAAAAGATCACCTTTTAAATGTTCAGTACAAATATTTTCAAGACTCCAAATTCAACAGTCGAAATTTGCAGTGAAAAAATTAGCAGGAAACAACCAAGATGCCAAGACAGAAGCAATCGATCCAAAGTGATTCAACTTAGTGACAGGAAATGGAGCAGTGAAGTGATCTGATTGGTCAGAATTAGCCTCATCCAAACCTCAAACCCCACCCACAGATGAGAAGGGCCAATAGGAAACAGCCTCTGTGCTCCTCACTCACAGGATCGATTGCTTCTGCCTTGACACCTTGTGTGTGTTGCTGCGAAATTTTACTCTGAATTTAACACTCTGAATTTTGACTGTTGAATTTGAGGCTCGAAAATATTTGTGATGAATATTTAAAAGGTGATTTTAAAATTTTAAAGTCTTTGAAAATGTACACATAAAATTTCAGCAACTAAAATTCAGAATAAAAATAGTTAAACAATTTGAAACAACATTTGAAATTCAAAATCTAATGAAACAAATGATCTCCCATAATAATAAATCTGAAAATAAGATGAATAACCTGATAGAAGTTTTAAAATATTGGCCAGATCAGAGAAATTTGCAGTGTACAGTTTAGCAGTAATAATACATGTTTTGCGGTAGTAAATATAAAACTCTAATTGAATAAGTACGAGATATATTTGTTTAATGCCATACTGTGGATCTCAGGCAAAGCTATAACATCGCCATGGAGACAAGCAGGGTTGAATTAAACACGTGTCTATGTATTTTTCGGTATGTCTTTAAACTGAACGTACCTGTGGAGTTGCAGAAGTTTTCAGGACAGAAAAACCTCACTTTGTAATCCTGACATCTTCCACTTTTCTGCTGTGAGTTTGTGCAGGCAAAGCCGGTGGTTGGAGATCTGTTCAAATATATACTTGCGAATCAGGGGTGTCGAAAATAAAACTGGTACCACTTCATAATAGCAACTACATATGAGGTTTAAGTCATGTTACCACCTCAAAAACAGACCTGGAGTTGTGTTTTGTTTCATTCACACATCATTCACACAGTATTCGTTTTAACAACTACTTTTTACCTTTAGTTCAGCAGAGATAACCTAATAAAATAGATCAGAAAACAACGTAACAAGGTTTTGCATGGTATGAATGAAATACTAAGCCTGAATTTTAATACATTATTCGCTTGTTGTTATTAAGGCTATTAAAATGTACTTATTATAAAGTGTTACCAGAAACTAATGCTGTTTAATTTTGACTGGGAAAAATGTTAACTTTAACTAAATAAGACTCCATAGCACTATTCAAGAATCTCCAAATAGTTTTAGTTTTAAAAATGATATTCGATTGCATACAGTTGTGGTGACAGAATTAAATTTCCTTCATCAGGGTGGTGCATAAACACTGACATACCCCCGACAGTGTCCCATGAGCCGAGTTCTGGCCCAGTTTTGGTGCTGATAAAAGTAGTTCCGGCAAGTTGGCTGGGGTCGTGAAAATAAAGGATTTTTCTTCTCAAATCAAAATGTGTTCAAAAGAGTGATACATTTTGGTCACAAAACTGTTGGTGTTGAAAAAAATCAAGCCTCATAATCTTTTGGCACTATTTTCTCTCTGTTTGTATCACTGCGCTGCCCCCAGCTGAGAGCCACACACAGATCCATACAAACGCTGAGAAAATGGCGCCAAGTGATTATGAGGTTTGACTTTCATCGAGAATGGCTTTGTGATGCAAATGTTTCACTCTTTTGAACACATATTGTTTTGAGAAGAAAAACACTTCATTTCCGTGTCCCCAGTCAACTTGTCGGACTACTTTTGTCAGCACCAAATCTGGGCAGAACTCGGCTCACGTGATGCTGTCGGGGGTAAGTCAGTGTTTATGCACCACACTGATGACGGGGATGACGTACAGATTCATGTCAAACAACCCAAACTATTCCTTCAATATCAAAATCAAATGTAAAATTCCCTGTAAAATCAGTAAAATGATACTTACGATGTAACGATGTCTCCAGTTGAGGCCACGCTGTTCCCAGATGTAGTTTGGACCTCGATCTTAAGAGGAAAATCACAGATTTTTCCTGGATTTTCTTTCAAAAGATTTTCCAAATCTTCATAGTCTCCATTCCCACTTGGGTTGTCCCTGTCGAACCAGTCAGTCCAGCAGCCTGCAGGGGGCAGCACATGTCCTCAGTATTTGGATTTGGAGGTGTGTAGTAATCATTAAGTACACGGCAAAGAAGCCTGGTTAAAATGTAAGCTATAAACACTTAAATCTATCAGAAAATGGCTTAAAAGTAGTGAAGTTATCTATCCATGCAGCAAGATCAATTTACTTGACAAGTTATAATAAAATAAACTCCCTTTAGACTAGAATGAGTCTGTCTCAGTGAGTATTGGAAATAGTGTGTTGGCTGGAAATAGATAAAAATACTTTCAAGCTTGAGATGTGCACTTCTGTATCACTGAGTCTAAAACAAGTGAAGTGTTGCAGGGGAAACTATTCCCCTATAAACTAAGTGCAACTCTTTGCACTTAAAATAAGAACGAAAAGTGAATATTGTTTGAATTGTCAAGTTAAATCTACTAAAATAAAGTCAAAAGTTCAGAATTTAAGTCATTTAAACTTCCCTAATGACTTTTTGCAGTGTGTTTATGATGTTTTACTTTTGTGTACAGTTCCTAAGCCTTTTAGACAATTTTTGTGCAAACTGGGTATATTTGCTGCTTTATGTACTGCCTCCTGTGGCCACAGCAATTGAAAGTACTAAGTGACATCACACAGCACTGCTCTGATTAACGCCCGTTTTACAAACACCAGGCTGCAGGGGCAGAGTTTGAAGGTGGATACTTGTTCAACCAATCACACTGTTCACACCCCCAGACCCCGCCTCTCCTCATCCCTCACACATGTTTTTTTGTCCCTCTTTAAAATGTAAAGTAATTCAGGTTTAGTTTGTACTTGTATTGTATTCATATAAGACGCCCCACAGTCTAGTGAGGAAATAGAAGAAGCTTTTAAACATTTGAAGAGTAAACAAACTTACCTCTTGATAGACAGAATTTTTCCGGACAGAAAAAACGGACCTTATAATCTGAACATGGGAAAAATAATTGATCAGCATTCTTGCAGATGAAGCCAACAAATACGTCAGATCTGTTATAAAAAAGAAACATGAATTCATAGCATTTGTATTTTTGTTACATGTTATTTTAGTTTGGCACTGTAAACCAATCCTACATCTTTACACAGTGAAACTTACGCTGCAATTATGTCTGAAGTTGAAGCCGGACTGTTCCCAGATGTGGTTTGGACATCAATCTTGAGAGGAAAGTCACAGATCTTTCCGGGATATTCATTTTGAAGGTCCTCCAGAGTTTCCCAGTCTCCGGTCCCACTGGGGTTGTCTCGGTCGAACCAGTCAGTCCAGCAGCCTGCAGAGGGTCAATCACAATTCAAGAGTTTGATTCAGAAATGTTGCTGAGACTCAACAACACTGGAAAAACTCAAATCTAGGCAAGACAAGATGACTTGAATTAAGAAAGTCTGATCATGATTTTCACTGGACAAGTAAAATTATTTACCATTGGAACTTTTTGTACTTCATTATGGTTTTATATCTCAAAAATACCTAGAAAAATAGGTATTCTGACTGTATGGGGGGGTTTGTTTGTTTGTTTGTTTGTTTGTTTGTTTGTTTGTTTGTTTAATAAATATCCAATCTTGATCCACAAACTTGTCATATTAAACTTGTGCCTAGGTCTTCCAGAACATTATGATTAGGGTGATCAGATGTCCCTGTTGACCCGGGACAGTCCCAGTTTGGAGCCCTGTGTCCCCTGTCCCAGCAGATTGATCCAAAACCACTGATTTGTCCCAGTTTTATACAAGAATTGTCCTATTTTCGACCAATTTGATACCTGCCAACAGTAAAAAGGCATAAATTGTCATTTATTTGGCTAAAATAGAGAAATGATGCTCAAAAATGACCAAACCACACAGAAGATGTGACCGTACTAACTTACTTGTTACATGTTCATTCTGAATGGACCAGAGTGCAGAAGTGCAGAACAGTTTTCCTTAAATACTTGTTTCACACTTTTATTATTACCAACCACCACAAACCAGGGGTGTCTCAGTTTTTTATTTTGAAAATCTGGTCACCTAAGGTGAGGTGTGAATACAACACTAGTCACTCTACAATTGAACTACAAATTAGCATTAGCATTACAGGCATGAGCTTTTCCGCAGATTCGCGGAATTCCGCGTTTTTTTATGAATCTGGTGGTTCTTGAGATTCATGCAAATCTACAATAAAATTTGTGGGAGGGTTGGGGGGTCCACTCTGATCTGAGTAACACTGCCAGGAAGTCGTCATCTGCGTGGTGTTTGTTGACAGATTCTAGCCCTTGTAATATTTCTCGTGCATATTCATCGATGCCGTGCGCTCATGGGCCTTAACCAGCCCGGACCCAAGCTAAAGCAGCTGAAGAAATTAAGTCTGTTTTGACCAAGAAGAATTTGCATCAAAGCCACGTGCATTTGTCACGAGCTACTGAGATATTCCTTATGAGGCAATCGGCCACGTTCGTACCTTCCGAGGCTTTGATGATGAAGGGAAATCGGCCAATCAGAATTCACGGCGCGGGAAATCCTCGCCGTATCGATCGATAACAGCGGATGCCCCGGCCCTGTGCTATTGTGTTTGCTAGGAAAGACGCTCAAGTCGTGAAAGATAATGACATTTCGGTGTAAAATAAATGGAACTGGAAGTGGCCATATAATGCAGTCTTGTCATCCTAAATTCCCTATATAATCCCAAAATTAGATTTAATATTTTGCCCAGATTGCACCGCAGTGCAATCTTTTTTCCAAGTCACGCTCATGCCTGGCATTAGCATGGGGCCTGTAAAACACTGTTAAATAGAGTAAGCCGTCTTCTGAAATGGTTCCATCTCACCTTTGGACTGGCAGAACTCCTCAGGGCAGTAGAATCTCACTTGGTAATCCTCACATGACTTGTCTTTTTGTTGATCATTTTGACACACTAAACCACTGCTGGGACTGGCTCTGTGGAAAGAACATCGACTGTATAAAGATGTGGACTAAAGAAGTGAAATCAAAACACCAGGATCATGTAATGCGGGTTCATACAAACATTTCAAAAACTAAAACTGGGCTTCTCTGCCTCATTACAAGTCCATAAAGTTTATGTTTAGTTAAATCTCCTTTAGCTTTGACATGGGAATTGTCAAAACCCAACAAAAGCTCAGTCTGCAGTCTCTCAGACCATCCCCAGAGACTCCAGTTATACCTATTCTTATGTTTACCCCAAAAATGTAGGTGGAATTTGAAATCTGACTTTCCTCTGTGTCGAGCTTGTTCCATTTAAATGAGAGAACAGAGACAGTTAGAGGAGCAGAGGCCAAACCTCCAGCCTCAGCTTCATAAAGACTCCAGCCATTTATCTATGCTCCAAAGTGTTCAGAAAACAGATTCAGTTTAAGCTGAGAGTCATCTTAGTCAGGTATTTTGAGAAGAATAGGCTGAAAAAAAATATTAAAGCCATCACTCACTCAATGACATCCCCGGTGGACTCCACACTGGCCCCTGCGGTGGTCTGGACTTCGATGTACAAAGGTTTTGAACAGATTTGTCCTGGATTTTCAGCGCTGAGTTTGTCCAGAGTTTCATAGTCTCCCTTGGTCCTGTTGTTGGGATCATCTCTGTCAAACCACTTAGTCCAGCAGCCTGCAAAAGAGCATATATGCACCTTTACTGAGTACTGTTAAAAAGTCACTGTGTAACTTTTCTGGTAGAGCATAGGCCAGTGAACACCACAGAAATTCTATTACTTTGCTTGGAATGTTCCGCTGTACGGCATTAAACACATCTATCTAACTGTGTTCCATGAAAAACACACAGATCTGTCCTATAACTTGCCACCATGGAGACCGGTAAGTGTAATGCCGTACTGTGGAACATTCCAGGCAAGGCAATAACATCCCTATGGTGACAAGCACTTGGCGCATCTTCCAGCAGAAAAGTGGCAGTGATCTAGTGGTCTTTAAACTGTGAGGATTCTGGACGTACCTTTGGGTTGGTAGAACTCCACTGGACACAGGTAGCGCACTTCATAGTCCTTGCACAACCGTTGCTTTGGCTGATTCTTGTTCTCACACACGAAGCCTTTGACAGTGTTGTAGCTAGACAAGAACATCACAATGTGATCAGTAAGAACTCATATCAACAGAGTTACAGCAGCCTCAACCATGTGTGCAGATAATCCCAGTTTAACCTGGTTAGCTCCTGGTTTAGTCCTGGTTTAGTCCTGGTTTGATTCTGGTTTTGTCTTGGTTTAGTCCTGGATTAGTCATGACTTAGTCCTGTTTTAGTCCTGGGCTAGTCTTGATATAGTCCTGGTTTAGTCATGATTTAGTCCTGGTTTAGTCCTGGTTTAGTCTTGATATAATTCTGCGTTAGTCTTGCTTAGTCCTGGTTTAGTCCTGGTTTCATTTATGTCATTTTATGTGTTCGAATATGAGGCTGTGGCTCCTTGTGACACACTCATTGGTTCTAGTACAGACCTGGAGTTGTGTTTTATAATTTGTCTGTCGACATTTCCAAAACTCAAATGCTCTTTTCCACCTGGTGATGTCATGTAGTGGTAGTTCAATCCAGGGCTCAAATGATCCAAATGATTCTGGTGAAGGAGTCTGGAGTTTAAAAAGACTGTATTACCTCATGACATCACAAGGTGAAACAGAGTGGTTTCTGTTTGAGAAGAACTCTGCCTAAATATGCAGGATCTGTGTGTTAAACATGTGTGAATGAAACAGAACACAACTCCAGGTCTTTTTGTGATGAGGAAACTCCATCAGAACACAGATCAGAAAATAACAGAATCTAGATCCTGTGCACATTAAAGTGAGACATAAAATACTTGATTATTCCTCATGTGTTAGATTCAGTTGCTTTATATGTTTTATATGTGGACTCACTCAACGACGTCACCAGTTTGATCCGCAGGGATCTTATCTATTACTGTCCGGGCTTCTATTTTCAGAGGCTTCTCACAGATTTTTCCTGGAGTAAGTTTAAGTTGATCAGCGATCGTCTCCCAGTCTCCAGTCCCTGAGGGATTATCTCTGTCGAACCACTGAGTCCAGAGGTCTGGGTAGACTGTTCCTCCCTGGAGCCTCCCTGAATTACACAAAAGGGCAAAGGCAACAGTGATTTTTATACATTTCAAACTTGACATTAATAATTTTATTATATTTTTTTAAATTTATTTATGTGTTTATTTGATTGGGACAGTGCATGTTAATGAACATACATGACAGGCACGAATTGTTGTTACTATGCAGATTTTTGGTGTCACTACAGAAATACTGCCCTAAAATCATTGACTGTATTTTGGTGATTTTTGAGAGTCAAGAAAAAACAGGTTTTGAAAATGCAAAGGAACAAGTTTCTAAAAAATGGAATAGTTCCCAATACAACTCAGTTACTGTCAACAAAAAATATATTTACTGCAGTCTAACAAAAATGTGACTTAAAATGTATGATGTAATTATGCTTCTTTACCATTGTGTCCAATTAAAGTATATCTGAAAAATGTAATTGTAATTTTATACCTGTTTGAATATTTGAGGGTCACCAATATTTTTGTGCTTTAATGTTATAAAATACATTTCTGTAAACAAGTGAAATCAGGTTCCAGTCCTTAAGCTCTTAAACCACATAAACGAAACTGCAAAATTCAAGTTTCTTTAAAAATGGACTAAAACACCCTCCTAATTCTTGGATCTGATGTAGATGACAGAAAAATGACAGAGTTGACAATATATAATGAATTAATTCTCTGAACCCTAAATAAAATGTCAAAACAATTTTAAGATAAATAGGTCCAGTATACAGGCCTCCTTTAGATCTAACATTATAACTGTACAATTATGACATTTTGAAAATATTTTTTTACAAACTGCTGTAGAAGATTTTATATTTAATGTTTTATTTTTGTTCTGTTTTCAGGTTGAGCCATTCAGTCCCAAACAGAAGTCATTTTGCGCCTGAAATCTGCTCCACACAGTCACCCAAGACTGTGCTGCCTTCAATGCAAAATTAATGAAAAACTTCACCAACTGGTGAACAAATTTAGACTTGGTACCAAAAATTTTAACCTAAAGGATCTCGTAGACCAATATCAACATCAGAAGAGAAGTGAAGGGGAGTGAACGGCAACACTGTGGAACATTTTAGGAATCTAGGCAATGCTCTCCATGGGTACATGTCGCAGATACAGTTATGTTTCCATGGAGACGAGTAGGTGTGGCTAACCTCAACCAGAAGAATTTTGTAGATTTTTCTGAATGAACTCACCCACGAGCAGAGTTGCAACCAGGATCGTGATCACCTATTGGGAAACAGACAGGAGATCATTAACACAGCTAAAAGATCAAATCCACAAAAAGCAATATGGAGGTAAGTTCAAATTACTTCAGTTCAGAACATTTGACTTTATTTGAGTAAATTCAACTTAACAAGTACAATGATCTTGTGTTTATACATGTATATTATATTACATTGCAAAGTTGTCATTTTTCTTATCTGTGATGTAGCCGGATGTGTATGAAAAGTTTTGTTCCGTTGGTAGATCATTTTACTTTCTCTACAGTTTTTCTAAATTCAAGCCATCTTAACTTGGCTGGATTTGAGTTTTTGCAATGTGATATAGTTTTAGAGTTGATAAAGGTTTACCGTGGCCTTCATTGTTGTAGATTTGTTGCTCTCTTCTGCTCAACCTGTGTGAAAATCCAAAAAAAAGATGTATAATGTATAAAGATGTGTGAAAAGGATGTTCACTATAAAGATTGTGTCATAACATCTCAGAGAATCTTATATTACACTATTTTCTGGTCTATGTAATAATCTTGCTTCCGCCTCATTCCTCGTTTTTGTCAAATAATTACTGAGCATTTGAGGAGTTTTGGCCTACTCTGCATCATGGTTGCTAGGTAACAGTTATGGAGCATAGGACAGATGAACATGCACTATGGAACTTTTTGGTTGGAGGTCCGACACCTGCTTGTTTCTATAGATGTTACTGCTCTGACTGGAATGTTCCACACTATGAACATTTTACTCAGTTTTATTCAATTATGGGTTGTTTCATAGCTCGAAAATACCTAGAAAAACAGGCATTCTGAGTGAGCGGGGTTTGTGTATTATTTATATTTTGTGACTATATTAGGGTGGTCCATCAAAGCATGAAAAAATAAAGTTTCAGATAACCTTGATTAGATCCCTGCATTAGGTTTTAGCCTCCAAAAGATGATTTAGGAAGAAATTTGTAAAAAAAAAAAACTGAGGTGTTGTAGAGGTTGCTCAAGCTGCATGAAGTTTCCTGGATTCATTTAGCATTTTTTATGTAACTTTTTATGCACTTTTATGGCGTTTCTAAGCAACTTTTTAAGGTAAGTCATTTTTATGCAAGTTCCAGTTTGTGTTTGTAGAATAAAATGAGAAATTATTTGAATACTCCTTATTTATTTGGTCCACTTTGGGGAATTGGGGAATCGGGGGGGGACCACCCTGTTGGCCTTGGTTTGGTCTCCATGAAGACAAAATGGTTTAATGCCATACTGTGAAACATTCCAGACAAAGCCATAACATCTCCATGGAGAAAAACATTTGAAGGACCCTCGACCAGAAAAGTTACACAATGCACCTTTCATGCAGGTATTCACCATTCAGTCTTTAAATACATATTATACAAGTATTACAAGTAATACAAGTATTCTTCGTAACACTGCTGATCTAAATACATTGTGTTCTTGCTGCAGCACATTAAATATTCAATATACTCAGAGGTGGGTACTACTTAATTACGTTTACTTGAGCAGCTTGTTAAAGAAATTACACTTTTCAGAGTAGCTGCAAACTTCTACTACTCCTTCAGTCAAATGACCAAACCTTTTATTGACAATATTAAATTATTTTGGATTCTTTGCACCATTCTTTCAGATACAATTTAGTTTTTCTCATTTTTGTTTACTTTATCCTTACAAAATAGCAGATTTCTCCCAAATATATTCTTGTAAAATTATAAATATATATAAGCAGTTACCCTTTAAACATAGGTAGTACTTTTTCCAAATACTTTTTTACTCTTATTTGAATCATTTCTTTCACCACTACTCTGTACATCTACTTGAGCAATATTATTTTGAGGTCATGTTACTCCTACAAATTTGGACTACTCTGACAATATTAGTTTGTAATAATAATAATACTATACTACTACTACTACTACTACTATAATAATGTACATATCATTGCATCCTGTATGTGCTCCCACTCTTGGACACACCCCCTCATTTAATGTTTCTTCTTCAATTAGATTTACACACAGAAGATATCAAATTAAAAAAAAAAAAAAAAAGAAAAAAAATGAAATCACTGTTAATATTTTTTGCTAATGCCTTATATGCCTTTGCTATATTGAAATTTCACTTTTTAAAAAAATACAATTTCATATATTGCTTCATATATTAGTTCTTCCTTGTGTATCTAAAGTGTAGAAAGCGGCATAAATAACATCTTTTGACTGGTAGCATATGCAGAAAAATAATATTAATATAATGTCTTGTAACTCACCAGAAACAGAAGTGTCTGCAGCCCTGAGCAGTACAGCGCAGGCTCCTTATATATTTATATCCGCCCTGTGGTTGGAGTGAACTCCCTAAAGTTGATGGCATCGTTACAAATAACAAATGTAATGACACCCTGCATGTTGAAATGGAAGTTCCACCTTTAATTACCACAAAGAATCTAGAAAAGTAACATGACCAGTATCGTTTAACCCAGGTTTTGTATTGTTAGTGTAATGGCACATTCTTTACAGTTATCAAAAGGATTTGGTTTTGGAAGATCTTAAAATTAAAAATTTTTAAATGAACTGTAAGTAGTCTGTAGTCTTCAAAAAGTACCACAATCACCTCCGAGTGGCTGTGCCTTAAAGAGAATCATATTACACTATTTTCAGATTCATACCTGATCATACCTGGTTGTGTTTCGGTTTCATTCGCACGTGTTTACTACAAAAGCCCTGGTGTATTTAAGATGCAAGTCCATATGTGTTTCAGCCCTGGAATTATCCAATCTCTTCTAAAATGAACGTAAAAGGAGCTGTTAATTGGAAATCTATCACTTTGTGACATTCAGCCACATTATCCAGCATTACTCAGACATGTGTGAATGAAACAAAGCACAACTCTGGGTTTGTTTTTGAGGAGTTAATGATTTAACAAGGCTTAAAACTCACAAGAGTCAATTTTGAGTAATATAACCTGTTGACAGAACACGGGTTAATACTGGGAACACTTTTCTCATTCTCAGTATGACCTTATGTGCTCACTTTTCCTGTAAATGTGACTGAAACATGCTTTATTTTTGGTGGTACTTCCAGGTAAGTGGCAAAAGTGCAGGAAAAGCGACATTCAGTTCCGTCATCTGGACACTTTTTTTGTTCGTTTGTTTTTTCGATCAAAAACTTTTGTCCTTTTGAGAGAATTGAATTTCGCTTTTGCTATGGACCCTGTCTGGAAGACTGAGGGATTTCGACAATAGTTTATTTGCGAAAAATGACCGGTGCTCATGTGACAAGTCAACACTGCACCGATTCTTACGCCGCAAAACCGCAAGACATTCGGGAACTTGCGGATGACGACTTCCTCTGGGCTCTTTTGGCGATCGTACCTGCCAAAATCTGGAAAAACTGAGAAAATGCCCCTGTTTTCTTCATCAAGATGTCATTGTATTCTTTTGTTTTTACTGCCTATTAATCTGTGTATTAAACAAAAAAAAAATTGTCACTAGCGTTGCGTTATGTTCGGCAAATCATCAGTTATTGTTGTTGCCTGTAAGTGACATTGAAGATCCAATTCGAGTCCTGTCCTCCATCGAAAACTTTGGCAGGTTGTGAAGACGCTCGTGCTGAATCTACGGTTTTATCAGGCTCATTCTGCTTTTAGACTGGATTATCATCTTGAGAACCAAAAGAACAAATTAGAACATAAACAACTTGTCCATCATGCCCAATGTAACCAAGAATAAATCAGCATTAGAATCAGAATCGGTATAAGGCAGATTTGATTTAAACATGTTCATCTCATACCTGGGACAGTCAGGTTATGTTTTTGGAATTTAAAATCAAAATCTCACATACAGTTCCTTATCTGAACCCATTCTTCAACCGATGACAATGCCTGTTGTTGTGAAATGAGGTCAAAGAACACAAGAAAACTCTCAAATAAACAATAGGAAACGTGAGTCATGTTTGGTGACAATGAGCAAGAGCAGATCCGTCATCATATGTCAACGAGCCGTCATCTAATCTCATCTTATCTTATTTGTCCCAAGGAACTGGAGATGTCCATTTCAAGTAGAGGTGAGTAGAGACAATAGTGACACCCACCCAGGTACTCATCCATTTCTATGACAAATATCAGTTCATTGTGCATAAATCACCTTTAGATACATTTCTCCACTTACGCTCTACTTACTCCAGCCTGATGTGAAGGTTTTAGAGAGACTGGAGGTGATACTGTCTCTTTGTTTCTGTGGGCCAAAGACTATGACTTCTGTCTTGTCTGAGTTCAGCTCAAGAAAGTTGTTTTGTCTCCACCCTCTGATCTGTTGGGTGTAGAACACATTATTGTTGCATGTAGAGACCGACCCCTGAGGCACCCCACAGGTCAGGGCCATGTGATCTGAGACACAGTTTCCAATTTCAACAAAGTACTTCCTGTCTTCTAGATAAGACTTGAACCAGTTTAGTGTAGTACCACAGATGCCCTTCCAGTCCTCTAGTCTGTGTAAGAGGATCCATGATGGACAGTGTCCAAAACAGCACTCAGATCTGGACTCAGTGTTGTGGTGGCTCTGAAACCTGACTGGAAAACATCTAAGGAGCTGTTCATTTGGAGAAAGTTAGTAAGCTGATGGTTTAAGGATTTTTCAAGAAGTTTTAAGGACTTTGCCAAAAAAAAAAAAAAAAAAAAACACACGCTGCAGATTTAAGAAGGGACGGAAATTGCGACATCAGGACTACTTTAGGAGAGGCTTATAAGATCTGTGAAATGTTTCCGATTTACGTGATATGTTAAATATGTGAACGAGTGGGTTGTTATTTGCTTTGTAAAACTTGTCATTAAAGAAAACCACAAACTAATTACACTTCGAAGTGCAAGTGTGTTGTAACTGCAGTGCAGGCTTTGTTCATCTGTCCTTGCTCTACCCTAACTATGGTTGTACATGTGCCTCTTTTCTTTGTAAAACTGACAATGAACCTGGAGATATGACTCACTCCCTTTTCTGTGCCTTGACTCAGTCATTCCTCCGTGGATCTTCTTGCTTACAGAGGGACAGAACTTTATCTTTCACTATTTTAACCGTCACCAGAGCTGTAGTGTCCAGGACATCAAATCATACGTCACAGAGTTCAAGAAATCATCAACATCAGAACATGTGGCATTTTCAAAATGCTCCATTTCCATGAACATGCACCTGTGATCTCAGTTATGAATCTCCTTCAAACAGCTGCTGGTTTGGGAATAACAGACAAGTCAAAGAAATGATCAGACATCACCGACTCACTGACATTTGAAATATTTAATGATCACACTTTACCCCCACCCCCCCAGTCAGACATGTCAGACACGATCCACATTAAAATCACCTGTAACGACTAAAGTCTGTGCCTGAAAGCATCTCAGTACAAGACCACACAGAATATAAAACACTGCATCACAAACATTAGGAGCACACACTAAAAACAACAAGAAACTAAACACACAGGGCAGGAGCAGACAGGAGCAGACAGGAGACAGGAGCAGACAGGAGCAATTCACCTCTGCAGATTTAGTAGTGGAATTGTTACATTTCATCATGTCACGTGAGTTCACTTGAAAATGTTTAATAATGCCTTAAAACCTTGTCTTGTTATATTGATGTTACAGCTGATGTGTGTCATGGTTTCTTATGGATGTGGTTTTCAAATAATTTCAAATAACAGGACAGGTGACACCTGCCCACATACAGGTGACACCCTTCAGATACAGGACAGGTGACACCCGCCCATGTACAGGTACATCCATTTGAGAAATATCAGCTCATTGTGCAATAAAGAGAAAGAAGAGCCACATGACTCACTGCAGTGTATAAGGTGGGTGTGTCTTGCCTAAGGGCACAGTGACTTGGCCTGAGTGAGGAATTGATCCTTATTGCTTAAAAATATAATTCCAGCCACCATTCCAACAATCTGGAAGACAGTCCTAATAATCCCTGTACATAAGAATCCCAGGCCTACGGAGCTCAGTCATTAATATCATAATGAAGTGTCTGGAGAAAGTGCTGCTGAACATCAGTTTGCCGGTTGTTAGCACCTAGACCCACTCCAGTAAGGCAAGGTACCTCCTCCTCCAGCACCCAGATTCCCCAGGACACTTTGCCTAGATCCTCTTTGTGGAGTTCAGCTCAACCTTCAACTCCATCCAGAGGCACCTGATGATCCAGAGGCTGCAACAACTCAACATCTCCTCTAGACTCATCCACCTCATCCATAACTTAGTGAGCGTCAGACAGCAGGTTGTTCAGCACATCCTCTGCCCTCACCGGAGCACCACAGGGATGTGTCTTCAGCCCATTTCTTTACACTCTTTATACAAATGACAATATCAGTCCCTCTACAAACATAACTCACCTCAAATACTCAGATGACACTGCTATATTAGCCCTGCTCAAAGACAATAATTCACTTATGGACTATCAAAACACAATCATAAAATTTACCAAGTGATGCAAGGACAACTATCTCTACCTCAATGTGAGTAAAACAAAAGAACTCATTTTGAACCCCCCTCACCACAGCCACGATCATCATGAACCAATCAAACAGTAGAGACAGTGACTCTCACATACCTCTGGGTCACAAAAGACAATGCATTTATATTTGATCAGCATGTTATGGACATTTACAAAAGAAGCCATCAGCGATTGTCAATAATGAGAAAACAGAAGAATTCTATGTTTCTCCACATATGTTATTACAAATCCATCATCCAGCCCATCCTGTTGTTCTGTTCCTCCTGCTTTTTCAATATCTTCACTGTTAAAAACTGCTCAAAACTCACAAAGGAAACACACACAACTGCTAAAATCATAGGACTTTCCACACCCAACCTGCAGATCTTAATGACAGAGCCATCGTACGCACTCTCCATAGAACAGGAGCCCCTCACCCCCTACAGGAGCCACTCACCCCCTACAGGAGCCACTCACCCCCTACAGGAGCCACTCACCCCCTACAGGAGCCACTCACCCCCTACAGGAGCCACTCACCCCCTACAGGAGCCACTCACCCCCTACAGGAGCCACTCACCCCTCTGCCCTCACCCCTCTGCCCTCACTCCTCTGCCCCCAGGTGTCGCTTTGGCAGAAGCCTGATGTCCTCAGCCATCACATTTCTGTGTGCACTGTGTGTGTTGTGCTGTGTATGTGTCAAACAAGCTCTATGTGTGTGAAAATGAATTTCCCCTTGAGGACAATAAAAGTCTACAGTCTAAGTATGGACTACATTCTAGTCTCTTCTCCACTGGCATAGTTTACTTTGGGGCCTTGTGTTTCCCCGGGCTCCATGTCCAGGAGCACGACTCTGCTACACGACCTGATGTCATCCAACCTGAATATTCACTTAATAAATACAATCTGAATCAAAACAAACAAAATGTAAAGAAAATCCAAAATAAGCTACACTAAACTAAGTATGAGTTAATGTCTGATTTCAGTTTCAAATTTACTGTTTTTTCACAGTTCAAATCAATAGCTTTGTTTTGTGACCCATATTGGCTCAACATATAAAGTTGTTGTAAGTGGAAATACTATGGTTTATCACAAGATCAAGTCTTCTTCTATCTGCTTTTTGCTGTCTTGAGTCTTCGTTCCGTCTTTTGGCCAATCATCTCATTTCCTGTGTAGTCACACTTTAGCTAAAGTGATCTGCACCACACTGGCCCCTCTGGAGCTGCAACTCTGCAGGGTCAGACCCTCAAACAGAACCACATGGATCAGTTTGGACTGAGCTGCTCCAAAGCAAACCTATCTAAACTAGGCTTATGTAAGGTGTGTGTGTTGTGTGTTTGTTTTACACTTTATAATCCTCCCCATGACTAATCCTCATTGTGTCCACGTCTGTGTTTTCTTTTAGGTCATCGGGTCATGCTCTACATAACATGCTGACTTCAGTAATCCTACAACAGAAACTGGTCCGAACAGGAATCAACCCTCCAACCTTCAGAGTGGGGGACCAGGGCTCGAACCCCTGAGCCATGGAGATGTTTTTATCTATTAGTTTTTAACATTCTGTGTATTGAAAAATATTCTTCTTACTGACGTCGTCTCTTCACAGATCTGACCTGTACCTTGGCCTGGTGGTCTCCATGGAGATGAAGAAGATTTGTTCAAATACTACTACTACAGAGTACTTTGGCAATGGCTAAAAGGCTGGTGAAGGATAAAAGACGAGAAAATTGAGGTCATGGCTAAAAGTAGATCAGCCTGTGTAAGTGATTTATTTGTTTTATCATTTTTATTCATATTTGTATTTATTCATAATTGTATTTGACCTTAAGTCTATAGGCATTAAAGATGTTTTTTGTGTTTTTATAAATGCAGTTCATTAGGTTTATCTTGTCTTTGAGTCAGTCACCACACCCGGAGCACACCTGTCTCAAATATGTCCTGTGTAAATTATTTGGACTAATTAGTGGTTAGAAACATATAATTTAGAAACAAACACTTAATCTTTGATGAGTAATTGGAATCTAAACACATGATGTCCTTTTACTACGGAGAAACTGCTTTAAAGTTCACTGTAACTTTCCTGAAGAACCTGTCATGTCGTCATGAGTTATTAAACCTGTTTATCAACTTACAACAAGGTGATGGACAAAATAAACTGATCAGGCTGAGATACAGACCAGGGGCCTCATTTATAAAGAGTGTAGGAGTTTTCCTAAACTATGGCAAAAGGAAAATTAATTTGTCAACTGGACAAAAGTTATTTGGTCGAATACGTTTCGCAGCTCATCCAAGCTGCTTCTTCAGTTCTGGTCAGACGCTGGAAAAACACAGTCTTACATCTGCTGCAGGGAGGAGCTAAATACAATACAATAAATAAATACAATGTAATTACATAGAAACT
>KN499431.1:2625-17460 GCA_000787155.1 Scartelaos histophorus | reverse complement strand
CAGGGTTTGCAGTGCTTAGTTGTGGTGGTATTTACAGTAAATAGATTATTTCCAATATTTACAGTTGTGCACTTCCTGAAATATTCAAGTTCAAAACAAAAAAAATGATGCACGGGTTTGACACATTTAAATGTCACGGTCCAAGCACACAAAGTGTTCAGAGGATCCCAGAAGTCAGTAAGGTGCTCAGTGGCCACAGCAGGGGGCAGTGGGTGTGTGTGAATGTGTGTGTGAGGGTTAGCGGCTGCAGCGCCCCCTACCATACTGGCAGAAACTTGCAGTCTTGGAGTCTTTTTTCCATTATTTATTTATACACAGAATTTAAAACTGAAAAAAATAAATCCTTATATGTTTTTTTTTTATTTTGGTTTTGGAGGCAAATATTGAAGAAAAGAGCTGTTTTTTCATTTTCTTAATTTTATTTTGAAAAACGAATGAACGAATGAGACACAGATTAGGGAGAGGGTTTGAGTGAGGTTGAGTAGTTGCCACAGTTTTAGATCTGGCAACGTATTCCATAATTTTGCTTGAGCGTTTGGTTACATTTTGTCCTGGTACATTTGAACATTTCAGTCTCCTCTTGTTTTTGCTCTCTGCTTATTCAAATGTTCCAAAGGGTTTTACATATAAAACCCATTAGACGTGGAGAAGCAAGAACCATTTGGAACTTTAAAAATGAGACGAGCGCCAGACACATTTATTTGATGTGAAATGGAATGCTGATACTTTGCAGATAATGTCATTGTCAACACTGCTAAAAAGCTTAAGATATAAACCCTTAAACTGATCAGAAAATGACTTAAAAGTAGTGAAAGTATCTTAGTGCACAGACAGATCATTTTACTTGACAAATTATTTTAAAATAAACGACCTCTGGACTAGAATTGCACAGTCTCAGAACTAGTAAGTAGAGAATAATTTTAAAATAAACGACCTCTGGACTAGAATTGCACAGTCTCAGAACTAGTAAGTAGAGAATAAATCTGAAAAGAAGATGAAAAACCTGATATAAATTTTAAAATCTTGGTCAGATTAGAGACATTTGCAGTGAACATTCCCTGGGGGTGTGATGCTAACTGAAAGCACTGCTCTTTTTGATGCCTGTTAGACTTTAATCTGTGCTTTATTTTAACCATAGACCGTATATATGAATGGACATAGCTAACGCGAGCTCAGAGCTAACGCGCCAAACAGGAAGTGCTCCAGGAGGCTCTTCCGGCTCCTTCTGACTCTGGCTCCCATTGACTTACATTAGGATCTTGTCGCTCGTCTCTCTGGACCTGCTGCTGTGATCCTCTTCATCTTGGTCTTAAATGTTCTTATTAACCCGCGACACATGATCCTGAATTTTTTTTCACTATTTTGTAAGTCAAAAAAATCCTATTCACAACATAGCGTAGCCGTTAGCATCGGCATGAGCGGCGCTAAATGCTATGGGTGACATCACACTCGCTTAGTCCACTTCTTTATACAGTCTATGATTTTAACACAGTCTGAGAGTTGATTTTGCTTGAATTTACAACACGTGAGATGATTTGTGTTGTTAAAATTGTTAAACAAGTCTCTCACACAGTCACAAGCTAGCTAGCATTAGCCAAAAGTTTTTCACTTAGTCACTCTCACCTTTTTGTTGAAAATGTAACTCCTAAACAGAACCATGTATATTTTTTCTTGAGTTTTCAGACTATGCACTGTGTAACTTCTAAGACGGAGGGTTTGCTATCTTGCTTGCCTGGAATGTTCCACAGTATGTCATTAAACATTCAGTGTCTCCCTTGCATTTACTCAATGCTAGGGAATGCTCAATGCTCAAAATACATTTTAAAAAAGGGAATTCTTACTCAGCAAAAAGAAGAGTGTTAGAATGTAACATTGTCTCAACATTTTTGGAAATGTTGATTTAGTAACACTGGACCAAAGTTCCTGTTTAACCTAAAATCAAATCAAAACATTAACGTTTTGAGAGTAATCGACACTTTATAGGGTTATCCTGATTTACACATTTTTTTTAAAAAACTATTTTATTTTATTTTGATTAATTTTAATTATTTATTCATTTATTTTTACACTTTATATTATGTACAAAACTCGTCTTCCCAGGGCTTCCCTCTTAGGAGTTTGAAGTAGTGGGTAGGAGGAGCCTAATTAACACTAAGAAAAGTTGAATTAACACTTGTGGACACTGAATTAACACTAGTGGAAGTTGAATTAACAATCAACTCTGGCAAATAACCTCAGCTTGAACCTTTATTTAACGTGCAAATAGTTAATATAACCCTTTTTGCATTAAAAACAACTCTGAAATAATTGACCATGAAATTTTAACAAAATTTGCTGTGATCTGACCATTAACCTGTCTTCATTGCAAGTTTTTTTTTCCATTCTGTGGAATAATCAAAGCAAAACAGTAATATTTCCATGGAGACAAGCATAGAGCCGCTTTTCCGCCAGAGAAGTTACACAGTGTGGCTTTAAAACTCACCATGGTAACTGCTACCATAGAGCTTCATGCAGAACACCCCCTGCATGATGTCACTGCAAAGTATTCAGTCTTTTCTTAACTCTGCTTCTCCACGTTTATTTATTCATGTATTTCTATCTTTTCTTTCCAGGTGCTGGGGATAGTCTTCTTCCTCTTCCTCATCATGTGGTGTCCGTTCTTCATCACAAACGTCACCTCGGTTTTGTGTCGGGATTCGTGCGATGAGTCCGTCCTCCACGACCTCCTCAACGTCTTCGTGTGGGTGGGCTACATCTCGTCCGGGGTCAACCCTCTGGTCTACACCCTCTTCAACAAGACCTACCGAAGAGCTTTCTCCAACTACATCCGCTGCCGGTACCGAGCGGGAGCCAACAGCGCGGGGGGAAAGACGCTCTTGGTCCCGCCCCCTTGCCCGTCGCACTCCGTCACGCCGTTGCTCATGGGCACCAAGGCGGGGGTGGACCGTAATAGTAACTGCAGGAACGGGCGGAATAACGGGCGGTTGGCGTTGGAGCCCGAGGACACCACGGATGACGGGACTCAGTTCGGGGGCGTCAGCGTTTCAGAATGTCAAAATATCGGCGTTCTCTCGGAAACCGAACCCGAGACGGAACTGGAGCCGGAGCTGTCGATCATCAGCTACGGCCCCGCCCACAGAGAACTGACCAGCACTAGCTCCGCCTCCAGAGAGCTCACCAGCGCCGTGTGATTGGACGAATTTTTGATTTTTTTGGGGGGTATTTTGAATATTTCTGGAAAAATCACAACTTCAGATGGCTTTAAATGTTTTTAAACGAATTAAACATTTTGAGAACGGATTTTCAACAAAAGTTTGAATATAGAGTTAGAAATGTCAGTGCAACATGCTTAGGTGTAGTGCATGTTCAAGCGCTTGCCGTCATTCAGTGGTGGATTACAGTGATTTAAAACGGAGGAGCTCTACTACCAAAAGGTCACCGGTTCAAGTCTCCAAGTTGCATGTGGATTTTCTCCCAGCAAACCAAACCAAAATCATTTTCAGACTTAAAGGTTGAGCCCGGAAATTGAAAAGTCCAGGTGGAAAAACGTAAAACGGATATTCACAGACTGGAAGAGAGAGAAAGGCGGATGTGAAGGAATGTACCAGACCTCTGCTGTGTGGTGGAGCAGCACTGCCCCCTGGTGGTCACAGACAGAACAGAAGTGTCATTGCAAAGAGCTAAAGGTGCGACAGAGGCCTGGGGTCCAAAACATGTCAGGTGGAAAATAAAACTGTGTTTAACCAAGAACGAAATGTTAACGTCCCCAAATCAGTTTTTTGGTTCAAGTGCATATGACAGGTTCAAATATTCATTTCAACTCTCAGCGGTGAAAGAAGTACTTTATTTTGCCATTTAAGTAAAAGTAAAAATATACTAAAGCAAAAGTATCACATGAACAAATCAACTTAAATAAAAGTATTAAAGTACCTGTTTGAAAATGTACTTAAAGAGTAAAACCTTAAAGTCATTTGTGTGTATTTTGAGCTTAAACTAATAAAGCTTGTAGTTAATTTTGTTCCACAGAAATCTATCTCACCAATTTTAAAAACGTGAAAACCTGTCATATGCACCTTTGTCAAGAAAGACTCACAACTCAGACGCTTCTGCATTTTCAGAAATATATTTTACTATTTTAATGCAATAAAACAAAGTCAAATGTGGCAGGTCTATACATACTAGTGGCAAATTTAAACATGACAAAATTCATTTTTGATGTATTTTAACATAAATTTCACGTTTACTTTACAGAATTAAAAAAGGCATTATTGGTAGTTTTCAGATTCACGATGGTGACATACTCCTAGACAAGATCAAGAGACAGATTTTTTTCTGTTGATTACATTTTTACTTTATTATGAAATATCCAAAAGGTAAATTCACAAATGCGGAACTTGATCATTTCTATCAGTGACTAGACTGTATTGATACTTTGCAGTGACATCTTATTGGGGGTGTTCTGCATGGATTTCTCTGGTGAAATGTTCAGAAGCACATTAGCAAACAGTCAAAGAGTCTAGATTGTCTGAAAACTCTGAAAAAATACCAAAAGGATTCTAAACAGCACATTTTCAGGAGCCTGCGATCGTGTTAGACAGAGCAGAGCCTCCAGTTAGCATCACACCCCCGGGGAACGCTGATGACGTAGGCTGCAAAGTATCAATGGCAACAAAAATCAGCATTATAACGATATTCATTGAACTGCCCCCATCTGTATGAAATATTATCGACTTATCGCACGTTGTGATGTCGTCTGAAACCCAGGGTGGAAATAAAGGAACAATAACACTGTGAAATGCAAAACAACTCCATTTTGTACAAAGAAATCTGCCATTTTGAAAACAAGAGATTACACTGTTTACATCTTCCCATTAAGGCTCAACAGTTTGGGAAAAAAAGTCTTATCTTACATATTTTTCTGACAAGCGTAACGATTGTGAGTTATGTTTTATCAATGGGATTCTCTTCTAAGTTCACATTTGTGCAGGAAATTACGGTACTTAATGGTGCATTGTGTAATTTTAATGGTGTAAGGTCCCTAAAATCTTCATAAAATCTTCATGCAGACCAAGTTACAGGTCAGATCTGTGGAGATGCCCCCCACTCACAGTCACAATACCTGTTTTTCTTGATATTTGAGCTATAAAAGTAATTGAATAAATGTAATAGTAGAGCTGAGAAATGAGATCTCCATAAAACAAAAAAGTTACATAGTGCACTAAAAAGAAGTTTATTTTCTTAATTTTTCTTTTTTAGATTAATCCTAGAGTACATTTTCGAACATAGAAAAATGGGTGAAGTGTCTTGCCAAAGGGTAATGATGTTATAAAGGAACCGCAGGAATTTAATCACTAACTTCTACTTCCAATCCAGTGTTTGATTCACGGATCGATTCATTTGAAGCTTGTTTTTTGGGACCCCAGGAGCCGAAGTCCTGCCTCTCCAGAGACTCTAAAGAACTGATAAATGTCCTCACGTTTTTAATACAAAACAACAGTGGTACCAGCACCACTCTCTCTTAAAGGGGAGGTCTCATGAGCTAAGGTTGGCCAGTCGGAAAATAGACGGTGCATGTTAAAGGTAATGTTCAACGGGTCCTCTCTGATAGACGTTTTTCACAACACCCGGAAGTGCCGCGATGTAGCGTATACGCGACTTCCGGCTAATCCTTTTCCGTAGCAAAATATCTGTGAAAATGTCTCGTATTTTTTCCACCCGCTTCATAAATCTGCCCCATTACCAAATCTTCATCCAACAAGGTCGACAAAGGACATTTTCTGCCCATTGAAACAATGAAAACGTAAAGGCTAACGACGACTAGCATTAGCGAACTACTCCTGAGCAACATTTTTCATAATGAATAAAAGATAAGTATTAAGTAATTCATGAATAAGTAATCTCTTTAACTCAGACTGACTCTAGAATTAAAATTAAAAATCGATTTCATGACGTAGATATTAGCATAGCATTTGTACCGTTTAAATGCTACAGATGTTCCCAGATTACATGTCGAGCATTTAAACTGCACAATTATCTATGTCTATGCTAATATCTACATGTGAAATCGATTTTTAATTTAATTCCAGAGTCAGTGAGTGAACTAGTTACTTATGTTTCGCTCAGGAGTAGTTCGCTAATGCTAGTTGCTGTTAGCCTTTACATTTTTGTCTTTTTACCTTGATAGTTGTGGATAAATTCTTCATGAAGATTTGGTGATGGGACTGATTTGTGAAGAGACATTTCCGCAGATGTTTTGCCGCAGAAAAGCATTAACCGGAAATCACGTTTATGCTACTTCGCCGCACTTCCAGGTGTTGTAAAAAAGGTCTGTTATCTGTAGTTTTGGTTTTAAAAGTTCCACATATGTTCTGATCTGTGTTATTATGTTGTTTCCTCATCACAAACAGACCTAGAGTTGTGTTTTGTTTCATTCACACATGATTTCAGCTCTAGCGTTGCCAGTTTTTGCTGAACAAAAGGTAATAGCTTAAAAACTTACATTTAAGCAGATAATTACAAAGAAATCAATACAAGAAACTGAGGAAGTGGTTAAAAATAAAATCCTAATTCGTCTGTAATATTGAGTGTTTTTATTTAGATTACTGGTTTATTGTTTGAAATACTGTTTTGTGTTTGAAAATCATTCTTAATGTCTAGAATATTTATTTAAAATAGGGGAATTTTGATTTATGGATATGAAATTTTCCCAACAGAATGCCCAGGTTTACTAAATATTCAGTTTTAAAGTTTTTTTGTTTTCTTTTGTTTTTCCCAAATCAGCATTTCAATTCAACATTAGACCAGAGTTCCTTTGAGTTTTTACAACAATAAAAGAGATAAGGAATGGCTTTTTCTTCACTATGGCAGAAGATAAAAGCTGTTAACGTGAAAACTATCACTTCATGACATCACAAGGTGGAACAGAGCATTTTGAGCTTTGGGGATGCAGACAGATTACTCAAATATGTGAATGAAACAAAACACAACTCCAGATCTGTTTTTGAGCTCACAAGGGTCGATTTTGTGCAATGTATGGCCTTTAAAGAAAAATTATAATTATGTTTTTTTAATTGCTAGCTTTATTTTTGATTGACTGGGATCAGGTACAGCACTTTTTGTTAAAGAAAGTGTGCGTTTTCTAAAAGCATTTGTCCAGTCCTTGTTTAATTATGAATAAGAACTGTTAAAAGCTTGTTTAGACCTGGTTTAGTCCTGTTTTAGACCTCATTTAGTCCTGGATATTCTGTTTGAGTCTTGGTCTAAAACTGGTTTTGACCTGGTTTTGTCCTGGTTTAGCTTTGGTTTAGTCTTGGTTCAAATCTGGTTGAGTTCTGTTCAAGTCTAACCCTTGTTTAGTCCTGGTTTATAACTGATTGATACGACTAGCAGCACAATTCCTCACTGAACTTTCTTTGTTTGTTACTTTTACTTTTTTAAAACATCTCTCAAGTAGAAGTTTTCCTCATAACTTTGACGCAGTGAACACACTTCCACACATACTTGTATATCTGTGATCAGAGAGGACCTTTGACCTGATACGAATGTAAGCGGACACAGAGCTAATGCTAACGCTAACGACTGGCTAACTCATGTCGCTGTGTGATTTTGTGTTTTCTGTCCGTACCAGATCTGAGTCGCATGATCACTCTGCTCCTCGCCTCTCCACAGAGCTGGACAGGAACCCGAACAGGACCCAACAGCACAAGTGTGAAAGGCAGACCCGAGCTTCTCAATCATCATCGAAACGGTTATTTTTTTATCGCTTTTATCGCAAAATGTTATTGAATTCTGTCAACTGGTCAAAAGCAAATAATTACAAAGAAATCAATACAAGAAATTGAGTGGTTAAAAGTTCGAAGGGAGAAGCAAATTACCCTGAAACGTATGCTCTGTCGTTGTTTAGTAGTTTAGTAGGGATTATTATAGTATTATTAGTGAAATCTGATCTGTTGAGCTACCATGAGATGAAATACGTATATGCATATTTAGAACCTCAATTTAGGGACAAAATAGTGAAATAAAAGTCCCAGGATCATTTAGAGCAGGTTAAAACGAACATTTTAAGGCCCAAATGACGAGCCAGACAGAACCATTCGGCAGTAGTTCACCTTCCATTTTTTCAGTAGGGAATTGGAACTGATGGATATTTGGAACTACAGATGGACCGATATGGAGTTTTTTCACGTCTAATGCCGATACCGATAATTTAGAATCCAGAAAAACCAATGGCCGATGGGCTCTACCAATTTTTTTGACCGATATGCAGGGTTGATTTCGTTAATTCTTCCCAAAAAATATATCATCAACCACCTTCAGACTCTTCAGGCAGCTGGTTGACCAAACAAAATATCGGTCTTTGTTGGAGATTTAAGCCCAATTGCTGATCTGCTAAAAACAGCAAATATCAGCCTGATGTATTGGCCAACTAAAATATAATGGTTCTTTTTGTAGTCAGAAGTGAAGAAGCCTCTTGGATAAGGGGCCAAACATACTCCATAAAACCTGTCCAGTCACAGAATTCAATGTTCTTTTGAAATGAAACGGTTTGGGAAATAGTCACAATCTCATCTCTTTAAGTACCGAGCCCTTCATCCGTCTGCTCGGGGTTAAAGCTAAAGTCGATACAAATGAACCACTCTGTATTTAAAAAGGAGGAAAGACAAAGAATCGTGATTTGACTCAGATCTGGTTTTGTACAAATAGAAGTCTAAGCTCTTTATTGACAAATTTGTAACTGAAGCAAACTCATTTTCAAAGTCCAGTCATGACAATTTTTACTTCTAAATGTAATATTT
Source organism: Scartelaos histophorus (assembly GCA_000787155.1). NCBI lineage: Eukaryota > Metazoa > Chordata > Actinopteri > Gobiiformes > Gobiidae > Scartelaos > Scartelaos histophorus. Next base: position 8,665 of record KN499431.1, on the reverse strand, counting down.
TTTACTGATGTTGAAATTCTACTTTTCACTAATTTTATTTATATTTGTAACTTAAGTGGTAGTATTGATGCAAGCACAAATCTAAAATTGTAAAATTGTAGCTTTGAGTAACATTTTTAAAACCTGAAATTGTAGTTTTAAGACATCATATCTTTACTTCTTTTAAGTAATATATAGTACAGTGTAATAGTACTTTTACTTGAGTAGAAGTTGTGGTGAGTAAGTCTACAAGTGATAGAAACTTTATGTGACATGAAATGATTTGATCATTTGTGTTTCTTGCACTGCTCCATTATGTAACTTTTCTGGTGGAGGGTCCATCAAATGTTTGTCTCCATGGAGATGCTATTGTTTTGTCTGGAATGTTCCACAGTATGGCATTAAACCAAACCTGACCAAGTTACAGGTCACATCTGTGGAGAGGCGACCCCGCTCACAGTCAGAATGCAAGTTTTTAAAGTAATTTTTCAGCAATAAAACCCTGTGTAATTGAATAAATGTAAGTTAGAGCAGTTTAATGTCATACTGCGGAACATTCTAGACAAACAATGACGTATCCATAGAAACAAACAGGTGACGGAACCCTAAACAAAGAGTTACATAGTGCGTCTATAATGTTCTGTGCTTCAAATGAACTTCAAATTTGAAATCAGTTGTTTTGTTTAGACAGTTTTATCAGTTTTATCTATTGGACTAATATGTTTTACTTTTACTTAATTCTACATAAGTACAATTTTAACGACTTTATTCCTCTGATAATTCTAACAACATTGTCAATAAAGAGCTTAATAAACAACAGCCCGAGTTTTAGGTCGTACCAGAGTCGGACAAACCCGATTTCCACCTCCACTTTTAAACCAGCAGCGGCGGCCATTTTGGATCTGTAGTTTCATGAAAACACATTGGGTTTGTCGCGCTCGCGGACACCTAGCGCTCGCGGCTAGCTAACTTTACGTGTTCTTATGTTACCCAGTGCTGTTCTTTATTTTTTACTTTTTAATTGTAAATGTTTGTCTAAAAATATTTGGGTTTATAAAGTGCAAATATAACACAGGCCACACAATGTATATTTTATTTTGTGTGATGCAGCTATTTATTTATTAAAAATATAATGTATAAAAGTGGTCGGTGACTTATTTGAAGTTGAATGAAAAATAATTTGGGGAGTAAGAGATGGAATGGAGTGATTACATGTAATTACTAACAAAGAAAAAACAGGAAAAGCAACACAATTATTTTATTTCTTTCATCAGAAACCTGATCAGAAACATATCCAAGACCTGTTTTGTTTCATTTACACATATTTGAGTAATCCTGCATTATTAGTCAGTTCACTTCTCCACCTTGTGATGTCACGAAGAGGTAGTTTTCAAGTTAACAGTTGCCTTTTATCTTTTGTTTTGTAAAAGTTGGCGATTTTAGACCTGAATTTACACAAATGATTCTAGTGATGTGCAGTTTAAAACTCAGTGGAGCACTTCCTGTATTACCACATGACATCACAAAGTGGAATGGAGAACTGTGTGTTAAACATGTGTGAATGAAACAAAACACAACTCCATGAATGTTTATGATGAGGAAACAACATTATAACATAGATCAGAAAATAGTGTAATATAGTCCCTTTAATATGTTCATACGTGTGAGGAAATAAGATCTATATTTTATTAATTGATATTTATTTTTAGTCAAATTCAAACAACAGATTTTGACACAGTTATTTATTAAAGCTTATTTAAATGTCCGTATTGTCCATGTGGTTTACATATACTGTATATTGTCTATGTAAACCTATAGTTGTCTGTTTGAACCGCGTCCTGCTGGCTTCAGCACCACGGACAGCGTCTCACCTCTGACGTCATTACGCACGGGCCAAATAAGAATGTGGTAACAGCGCCGCTGTGTGGACGAGGAGGGGACTGAACGTGGCTGGTCATTCTGATTCAAAGCTCATATTCTCCTCATATTTCAGCCTGCATAGTTTAAACAGCCATAGCAGTCAGTTTCAGGTTTTTTTTCTTTTTTTTTTAATGAATTAATCAATTTATTTATTTATTCACGTTTTGGTTGCCAGAAGGAAGTAGAACAGAAATGATAGCCAGTGACTAATATGTATCCTGCATCCTACTAAATGTACCACAGTCACAGCTGAACCTTTGTTACCTTTAACCTGCAGTTAGAGGACACATATACGTTTGTCTCATTCTCAGTATGTGGACAGATCAGCCTTGATGTGGTCTCCTTGATGACAGAAAGGTTTAATGCCATACAGTGGCACATTCAGACAAAGTAATAACATCCCTATGGAGCAGTAACAGCATTATAACCCTGCTAAAAGCTCACAAGAGCACATTTTACGTAATAGAAGACCTTTAAGGCCGCCGCTGCCTCCTCTCCATAGCCCAGTTCCAAGCCCCGTCCCCGGCCTCCCTGACCCTCCTCCTCTCTCGGTCTGTCCGCTCGTATTTGGATCCCATTCACGTTCTCCATGCCGCTCGCTCAAGTGGGTGGCGGCCTCGGCTTTCATCGGAAATACTCGGAACACTTCGGAGACGCACGCGTGCTGCTGCGGCTGCGTCTGAGCCAGAGAAAGCGTCAAGCTCCGGATAAACAGCGGCGGAAACACGGGCGCACGGAGCGGGATGTCACAATAGAGACTAGATGCGCTAACAATTTGATTCGAAAAATGATACTCAACATTCCCAGTGTGTTTATTTACTTTTATTCTGCTTCATTTGTGTCTATGGACCGTCAGTCTGATCCCAAACTCTGAATCAGTGATAAATATGAGCCACTGATTTTCTACTCCTTTTTTTAAAAGTACAAATTAAATATTTAACGGAGTTCTAGAGTTTAATCCGTAATTAGACCGTAAGAGATCGTTTATAAACTTCATACACCTTCCCAGAATCATATGGACCATTTCAGAGCTGGAATTGCCAATCTCCATTAGAACTCGTTTTGAAAACTTAATGACATCACAAGGTGGAGCAGAACATTTGGAGCTTTGGGGATGTAGACAGGCTAAATAACAACTCCAGGTACGTATTAACATGACTTGAAGCTCACAAGAGTCAGTTTTGCTTAATATAAAACCTTTAAACGCACACGTTATGTTTTACTTTGTCAAACCCACCGGAAGCTCCTCTCCTCCGCCTCTGTTCCAGATTTACGCACGGCTTTCGACGCTCGCTGCCTTGGAAACGGGACCCAGATTTTACACTTCAAAGGCTCTCTCCTCCTCCTCTGTCTCCTTTTCTCTTCCCTCCGTCTTTACATCAGCGCTCAGTCTTTCCTCTCCTCCGCACGGCGCCATGGATCCGCTACGAGAGGCCGCCTGACCGACACCCGCGCCCGGAGACCAGGCGTACCGACCCCCGGTGCTGCGTGCATCCCGCTCCAACGCACCCAGGTAATGCGCTTCCCAATCGGCTTTACGTGTGTCAACAGCGCGGCGCACATGGCTCCGTGTGTGTCCGCTATGCGCCGTTATAACCGCGTAAACCGCATTGTATTTCGTATTTATTCTTTTCGCTATTTTCCTGCGACGTTTTCATCACTCGCTGCGCTGTGGGGTTGGTCAGGTGTCTTAAAATGTCACCACTTGGCTTATATCCGTGGCCCGGTTGTTTGGCACGGTTTGGCACGGTTTGGCACGGGTTGGCGGTGAGCAGGGCGCGAGCAGCGGGGCGTTGGAGGTGTGCTCGGGATTAACGCCGCTTTAGACCGCTACCGTCTGTTCGTTTGCCCAAAATACTCACTCGGTCCACGCCTTTTCTCTGAACCGGGGAAACGGGGACGTGACGGGCCTACGTAACGTACCACTGTTTACGGTTACACCCTCCGCTCCCCGAGGAATACCTGAGGACAAGCTGAGAAAGAGGCCACTACTACGGGGTAATAAAGGACAATATACCGCTGAGAGGGCTCGGCTCCCACGGTGTTTGTTTGGTGACTGCGTGTTTTGCATCGCACTGATAGAAAAGGCACTTTCTATAGGCAGAAGAAACACACAGACTGGTCCATGTGGCTACACCAGGGGGCAAATACTATGATATAGTCCTGTATTGTGTGTACTACCTGAACCCAGCACCTGCAGGCACTTATGAACCAGTGCTACTGCAGCCTCTGCACTTGAACTCTGGAGCTTCTGAGCTTTACACATGTCCACACTGAGAATGAGAAAGACTCTGGGCTCTGGTGACACAGGCTCAGTTGTGACATGAGGACATGTCGGCACAGGCTGAGTGCACTTCTCTTACTGAGACCATCTCATACATATTTTACACTAATATTCTGAACCTGCAATGTGATTTATTTAACTTAAGTGGATAATCCACTGACATTGTCAACTAGACATTGTCTGGAATGTTCCACAGCATGGCATCTCTGTCTCCATGGAGACAAGCAGGAGATCTCAACAGTCCAAGTTGTGGATCAGATCTGTGAAGAGGCGAGCTTTACCACAGTGGAATGTATGTTTTTCAAGACATTTGTGTAGCACTGGTACGTGCAAGATCATTTTAATGCTGGGAATTGGCAAAGCAATATTGTATCCATAGAAACAGGCAGGTAGTCAACCTTCCATCAGAAAAGTTCCATACTGCACCTTTAAGTGACATCCTGTTTAGTCCCAGCCCAGAGTCTGTAGGAGCTCCACAGGCAGTGAAATCAGGTTAGAGTTCTGTCACATTTATGCATTTGAATGTGAGATTGATGGTGGTGCTCCTGCATGCAGATAAATATGTTTAATGCTATACCGTGGAACACTCCTGTCAAAATAATACCATCTCCATGGAGACAAGAAGATGGTGAACCCTTTAAATGTAGCCAAAGATGGTCATAACCTTGGTAGATATAATAACTGCTTGTATCATTTATATTTCAGAGAAGTGTCTAGACGTCTCTTTCTCTGCTGCACCCACAGTGGTTCAGGAAAATTCCAATAAAGCAAAATGATGTGGAGCCCGAATAAGCACATCTGAACATTTAAAGCTGCACGAGGTGGAGATGTTATTGCTTTTCCTTTCCAGGGACCAAGTATCCACACTTCATACTTGACAAAGATGTGAGTCTGGTCACCGGTGAATCTTTAAAAACTTTCTTTAGATCTGACTAACCTGGCCTGATCATGACCTTTTTCCTTCTTTGGAGATGGATTCGTCTACTGCCGTAACGTGGAGCTTTTCAGGCATCGCGGTAACATCTCCATGACGACAAACGGATGAGGAAAGTTACAGAGTGCAGCTTTAACTCCCCAGTGTGTTGCGCTTTATCCCGACCCGGCCTCTGTGCGGATTACATAAGAATCAGCTGATTTTGTGTCTGTACAAAGACCACTCTATTTCCTCTGAAAGACTCTCTCCTCTTTCACTCTCTCCATCCTCAATCTGAGAACGGCTATTTTTACCACACCTTTGGTTTTCATCCAGAGTGACATCCCTCTCTCCTCTCTCTCTCTCTCTCTCTCTGCCTTTCTTTCTCCTCTGTCTCTCTGTTTCTTCTCTCTCTCTCTGTCATCCTCTTTTTCTTCTCTATATATCGGTCTCTTTCTGTCTCTCTCACTCTTCTCAACCTCTTTCTGTCTCTTCCTTTCCTCTCTTTCTATTTCTCTTTCTGTCTCTCTGTTTTTTTCTTCCACTTTCTTTGTCTCTTCTCTCTTTCTCTCTCTCTCTTTTCCTAATCTCTTTCTATTCTGCCCCCTCTTTCTCTCTTTCTCCCTCTCCTCAACCACCATCTTTTTCTCTCTCTCTCTTTCTCTCTCTTTCCCCCCTTTTTCCTCTCCTTAACCACCATCTTTTCTCTGTCTCTCCTCTTCTCTCTCGTTCTCTCCTCTCCATCTCTGTCTCTTTTTCTCTCTTTCTCCTCTCTTTCTATTTCTCTTTCTGTCTGTGTTTTTTCTTCCACTTTATTTGTCTCTTTTCCCTTTCTCTCTCTCTCTCCCTCTCCTCAACCACCATCTTTTTCTCTCTCTCCTTTTCTGTCTTTCCCTCTTCCCTTCCATCTCTGTCTCTTTCTCTCTTTCTCTCTGTGGAGATAT
>KN499430.1:0-13712 GCA_000787155.1 Scartelaos histophorus | reverse complement strand
TGCCTATGATCATTCGTGCCAATTCAGCAGGAGTGGTAGACGGAGACATGCCCGTCCAACCAAGATTGCGACTGCATGCTGGGTTCAAAAGCAAAAACAGTGCAAAAAAAGAAAAAACATCCACACTGCAGTTCTTTGAAGCTCGCAAATTTTTTATTCTAATGACACCACAAAGTGTCATTTCATTGCGGTGTCACTGAAATAAAAATTTGGGAGCTTCAAAGAACTTCAGTGTGGATCTTTTTCTTTTTTTTTTGCACCAATTCAGCGGGACACCAACAAAAATTGCCATAGTTTAGACTCTCCTGATATAGAGAATGTTAATAAACTAATGAAATTAACAACAATTTATAATCCGAGTTTGGTTTATTAGTCCCTGTCCATATTTTATTCTATATTTCTATTATTCAAATGTAATTTTCAATAGACGAAGTGTTTCCCAACCAGCTTGCAGATTTTTTAAAAAGCTGAAACTCAAGACAAATAAGGTTGATAATTAGTATTTTTATTGATTTAGTCTTAGGTTAATCAGAACCCCACTTGAACCGATGCATACTGTTGTTGTGTCCTGAAGCAAGACACCCAGCTTGCCTTTTATGACGACGGAGCGTGGAAGCATTATTGAAAATCACTGTTAAGACTAAAAATGAGACTTTATATTGGTATTAATCATACGCAGGCCAGGTTTTTTTCTTGTTTTTAGTTTCAAGGACCACGATATGGTGAAATTTGCACCAAAGAATAAACAGAACTTCCTTTGTGTCGTATAAACACATAATAAGTGCCAATGGATTTCACAAAATTCATAACCAGCCGAACAAACCCTGCCCACATCAGCTCATCCACCAGTCCCGTTCGACTTCTGCAGTGGGTGTAATTTGATGTTGGCCGGATATTTCTCCGCTCTGAAACATGGATGCGAGCGCGTACTGATCGGGAGAGGTCATCTGGAGGTCAGCCACGGCAGACTTGGCCTCGGTCCGGTCTGTTCGCTCTCCTGCTGCCTGCCCCCTGCCCGTGTGAGCTCAGATATGGGAGGGAGAGCCAGAGCGAGCCCCCGAGAACCAAACAAGGCCAAAAGTTTTCCCCAAAAGCAGAGACGTGCAGAAAACTGGGCTATAAAACGAACCTCCCAGGTATTACAGCTACAGTAAAAGTTAAAAATAAAATCAAACCGTGCCAGCGTGATTCCCGAAGTGGTCGTCAAGAAAAGATTTAAAACGTGTCCTAATATACTGTACGCCAGAACATGTGAAGCCAACAGAAAAGTTCACGAGTGTTTGGTTTTTCTTGGGCCATAAAGATGCGCTAGGTAATATTTTGAGTGAAGCATACAGCAATGTTCCACAGTTTGTCATTAAACTTGTCAAACTGCAGGGTAAAGCTGCAGGTCAGATCTGTGAAAAGGCAAGCCCACACAAGAATGGGTTTTTACAAGATGTATGTGAGCTACAAAAAACAACTTGTAATTGGATAAATGCATGAAAGATAAGTTTAATGCCTTATTGTGGGACATTTTTTTAACATTTTATTTATTAGGTGTTTTTCTGGCCACTCAAGGTTGCCTTAAAACAACATAAACAAGTTAAATACTATTAAAACATATAGTTAAAAACATACAGTTAAAATGGAAGTGTTTAATTGATTGATTTTAGTATTTAGTATTGTGTTTTATTAGTATTTTGTATTTACCTTGTATTTATTGTTTAGTATTTAGTATTGTATTTAGACAGTATTTAATTAATCCACATTTACATTTCACTTACAACTTTCTCAGCTTTTATAGGTTCCCCATTTATAATATTAATATATACTGCACTTTTTAAGACAATTTTACAAAAGATGTGATATAAGAAGGTCAAATACAAAATAAAAAGTAAAAACATGCTAATTTATTTATGAATTATGAATGATTATGGATTTAGGTTTTTAATCAAATGCACAATTAACTGATTAGCACAATTATTAGGCACTGGAATTTCTTATGTTGTGTCTAAATTTGGAGCAGATTGTTGCTGAATTGTAATGCGCATGTTTCGGGAAATAGCTAAATTAGAACGGCTGAAGTACGTATCTTAAAAGCCGCGGTTTAATCGTCTGTGTGAACGCCGCATGAACGGACTCTGTGTTCTCAGACACACTTATCTGATGTGGTCACGGTTTTCTCCTCCTCTTGTCTTTTAAATACACATGTGTCCACAACTGCTCTGTGTGCAGAGGCACATACAGGCCACAGTCATACAGGCAGGGGCGGCAGGGGCAGGCAGGGGCAGACAGGAGCAAACAGGGGCAGACAGGGGCAGATCGAGACAGACAGGAGCAGACAGGGGCAGATAGAGGCAGACAGGAGTAGACAGGAGCAAACAGGGGACAGGAGTGGACAGGGGCAGATAGAGGCAGACAGGAGCGGTCCAGGATGATAACGCACACACTAAAACAAACATGAATTGTTACTGAGCAGGCTCGCCTCTCCACTGATCTTATCCATAACTCGGCCTAGTGCCACCACCTGCCTTTTCTCATGAAGATACATAAATTTAATGCCATAAAGGGAAAAATCTGTTATATCAGACAACAGATCATCATGAAACTTACTGAGTCCACCTTTAAGTCATAGAAAAGGTTACAAAAACTCAAATAGTACAGTATTTTATAACATTAATAAAAATTTCAAATTCAGTGCAATTTTATGTTCTTTTTTAGTGTGTGGTCGCTGTTTTAATGTGATCTTGATGGATTTGGGGTCAATACAGATTGTACTAAAGACACTGAAGAATGGGTCAAATGCAATGGAGCAAATGAGGACAAATTTCTTCAGGCTACAAGAACAATAAATTAGACTTCCTTATTAGGCCAATGTATTTCTATGACTGTTTTGGTTAGACTCACCTCAACTGCCCTCTGTTATAAAACCCATTAGTTACAAAACAACTTATTTTCTTGGTATATGCTTTTCCAAATCCCTGTTCCCATCCTGAACTGTATTTATCCCTGCTTCTTGTTGATACTTGTTTTGGTATATTTAATTATCTTGCCCTTATTTTAAACCCTCTGAAGTTTTTTGTCACTAAACTCTGCTTCACCCTCCTCTGGGGCAGCTTCAATTATTCACAACCAGCCCAGTGTAGCAAACATGATAACCCACATGCTATTTATACTGGATTTAAATGAACAAATACATAAGTGTGAAGCTCCCAGGACGCTGAGCTGAATGGATCTGTCCCAGAGTCGGTACGGAGAAAGGAGTGGGTCAAAATTAAGCATTCAAAGCCAAGAAGTATAGTGCATTAAACTGTACTAACCTACTTTTCAAATATACTGTAGAAGATGCATTTAAGAGCCCATATTACTCTATTTCCTGGTGTTTTCATGTATATGGGACAATGACGTATAAGGATTTTCAACAAGCAAATTTTAAAATATAGTTTCTTTTGACCTTTTTCAAATATTTACAATGTCAAGTCTGTATAAATCTTTGTTTGACATTTATATTAAGCATTTTTTGTGTTTTTTATGTACATGAATTGGCTACAACCTTAAAAAATGTCATGTGGTGCGACTGAGAATAACCTCAAAATTGTTTTATCTTTTAAACATGGTTGGGATGTTAATCAAGTAATATGAACATTTGAAAACATGAAATTTTGAAAAAAAAATGGACACACTTGGACAATATTTGTTTGAATATTTGAATATATTTGTTAAAATTTCTATTAAAAAAGCTAAAATTTCATGTGGGACCACAAAACATTTCAGAAAATATGCCAAAAAAGAAAGAAAATAAATGTGATTAGATTTAAGGGTCATTTTAAAGAAGTTTAAAAATCATCAGCTAAGGGCGGACGGTCGCACCACATGAACATTTTAACACTTGAAGTACAAAACATGCAGAATAACAAAAAAATGATTTGATTCCATAAAGCTCAGAAGTACTACAGGTATGTGGCGAATTATTATGAAATTTGACGCTTTTTAACTTAACCCACATACAGGAAGTGCTCCACTGTGTTTTTAAACGCACCTTCACTAGAATCATTTGGATGATTTCAGCCCTGGAATTGCAAATCTCTACTGAACTAAAGGTAAAAAGGAAGCCTTTAACTTAAAAAGTACCAGTACACGCCACACTGTAAACCCGTACACTCAAATTTATCAAAAATAATGATTTCCATTTAATTAAAAAAAATGTTAGGTGCTCAGCTTAATTATAATTTTTAATTTTTACATGCATCTATCAGATTTTCTAGGCTTATTATTTTAATTATTTTTAGCCTAAATGTTTTGATTAAGTGTTACTATTTTTTTACTGTTTTATTTTTTTTATTTCTGTACTAATTATTTCATGAAATTATTATTATTTTAAATTAACTACTAAATGCAATTAAAAATTTTGTGTGACACATATTTTTAAATTTACAGAAATTAAAAAAATTTTGACTATAAACTTAAAAAAGTTAGGCAACCATTTAGCCCTAATTTTTAAATTACTTCTTAATTGTTCAGGTTTGCAGTGCATCACAAGGTGGGAGAGAGCATTCTGAGATGTAAACAGACTAATAATAAAGGATTACTCAAACATGTGTGAACGTGTGAACAAAATACAACTATATTTATGTTTTTAATGAGGTAACAACGTGGTTTAAAGCTCGCAGGAGTCTATTTTGTGTAATGTAAGATCTTTAAGAAGTTTAATGTATGATACTGCACTGACATATTTTCAAATGTACCATGAGCTGCTTAAAGATCACATAATTTCATATAAAAAATAATTGTAAGAATAAAAAATGTTTTCAACTGTATACCTTATAACATGTGCGGGTTATAAGAAACTGTTTTTGCAGCGTTTTATTCATGCATATTTCTTTGGCACTTTGTTATTTTATCAGACACATAATTATATTTGTTTAGAGACAGTTTTCTCATCATGTGTATTTTGTATCTCCTGGTGCACTGTGAGAATAAAGATCTCTGGAGCGTTTGTTGGAGTTCAGGCCAGTTGGCAGAGCTACCACCGTATGTTGGCCAAGATACTTAACACACCTCGGTTTCAGTTATGCAAAAGTGTATGTATAGTCAATTGCACTTTTATTGGTGGTTTTTAGTTTGGAGAACGTAACGCAAATGTATTTTTTTTATCCTGTGAATAACAAAAAGTCCCCAAAATGTTGTCCAAGAAAAAGTTATGTAATAATATCATAGTACCTGATGATAATACAATAAAAATCTGCTTTTTAATGTTGCTCTAACTTTTCTGGTAGAAGGTCCAGTCTGTGCAAGCCTCAATAGAGAAGTAATTGCTTGGTCTGAAATAAACCACAGCGGCATCAAACTATCTTGCATTTGTAGAATTAGAGGTATTTTTATTGCTAGCATTACTTGAGCTGGATAAACTGAATGCCGCACTCCATGAAGAGAAGCAGCTGGCGGATTCCTCTGCAGAAAAGTTACATAGTGTGCTTTTAACAATCTTAATTTTATTTCCCACCCCATCTCCATTACAAGCTAGAGAATGCCTTATGTCATCTGAGACCGTAGACTGTTAGACTGTATGTATAAATGGACACAGCTAACCAGCTAGCGTTCCAAATAGGAAGTTAGCATGGGTACGTTTCAGGCTCCACCAACTCCGTTTCATTTTATACTGAAAAAAACGTCACCCATTTATTTTTAAATGCTGTATTTTTACTACTTTTTTTTTCTTTTTTCAATTCCTTATATGGAACTTGACTCCAAATTTGCTCCTATAACCGACAGCCTCCATGAGCTTTATTTGACTGGAGCCAAACCTTATGGCACCGCCTTATTCCACTTCTTTACATATATGCTTGAGGTTGACCATTAAGTACATAATTGGGAAGTTCAAGGGGACATATTATGCAAATTAGACTTTTAAGAGCAGGTTATATAATTTTTTTTTTCCAAAGACAAAGTTGTATTTAAAGTGATTTGTGCATGTTTGAGTAATCTTTATTCTCTAGGAAGGATCAGTACCACAGACCTGGACATCAGTGGAAGTTGTTTTGGCAATTTACAATGTCCAAAACATATTTATTATACAATACTATTATAGATATTGAGCTGAATAACACAAATTTGACTGATTAAATGCTTATCTCCTTTGTAACTGTATAATTTTGATGCCTAATTGTGTGCACTAATAACTGGATAATGATTTATGTTTTATAGACGTCTAACTGTACCTCATCAATTCAGTTTGCCGTGACTCTTATATTTACTAAATTTATCTCTGGCTTTTTCGTTTTACAGTTAGTAGCTTATTGGAGTAAAAAGGCTGCTCTACATTTGTTTTTCAGTTAATCACAATTTTTACTGGGACCTTATATCACAAACTTGTGCAAATGTTTTTTTTAAAGCCACATTGTATTTTCTAACTAATCTGGCTGGATTACTAATGTGTGCATTGCATCACCAGGTAAACCGCAGAATATTTCACCATAGACGTACACGCAGGACACCCACAGAATGATGTCACTGCAAAACATCAATCAAAGACGATTGCACAAGATCCGAATAAAAAGGCGGAGTCAGACTGAAGTTTCGGGCCAGTGTAGATTACACTTAACAGTTTTATTTGGAATATTAAGACAATGAAGCATAAGCCAAGCACCAATAGTGACAGCTACAAGTGTCATAGCATCATACGGCTCTTTCAAATGAACAGGTATTTACCGGAGAAAAACAACAACTTCCATTGTCTTTTAACCAACGGTGAAGCAGTTACATTGAACAGACTGTGAAATGTGACCAATGATTATGCCATTTACACGCTCCAATCCTATACCTGACATCAGAGAGAAAGAAAGGGACCCAAGAGCAAGGAACAATGGGACAATTATTAGCAAATTCAGCTTCGTTAGACTGGTCTGAAATCAGCTTCTGTGGTAGGTTGCGTTCACAATGTTCTATATTAGATGTCATAATTTAGGATGGAGGTCAGGGGACTGTGTAACTCACTGTTTTTGAAAGAATTACCCAAATAGATAACATTTCAACATTATGGGTTTTTCTATTATAACATTTTTGGTTAAGTATGGGTCCAAAAATCCTTCATGTTGTTTGTGTCTGGGTGAAAAAGGCCACCACTTTGTAAGCGAAAAACAAAATTAATTTCATTTTTGCGAATAGAGATGATTTTGAACTTTGTGCCAGGTTTGTTTTATGTGGATAGGCCCATTACTGGACAAAATTTTGAAATTTAAAAACGCAAATTCTACCTTCAAATTCTCCCCTGCCCTCCAACTCAATAATAAACTATGGACAGTGTAAAATGTTGCAATGTAACTTGAATGAACACAACCTTTTAGCTTCGAGAGCCAGGTCTTAAATCGGCTTCAGTGATCGACAACATCCACATCCCATAATAGTCCTCTTTTTCTTTCACATCCAGACAGAAACTTTTGTGCACATTCAGCATAAAGTGACGGGATTTCAACCATACCAACTCCGTATTTGCATAAGAGATCAGGAAAAATAATTACTCTACATAATTTTTTTTATAGCACCTCTTAAATATATATGGGAAACATGAACTTTTTAAAATATCTTCTTAAAATTTGTCGTACCTTTAAAATGCTGTGGCAAAACTATAAGGACCAGACCCAGTTTTGAGGCTCTGCTAGGTTAGATAAATAGTTTCTTATTATTGACAATAAAAGATATTCATGGCATTTTTCTCCATGGAGTACAGAGAATTCAAGTTGACAGCTTTCATTGTGTGGACCTCTTTTCCACCGAATTTGGGCTCTGTTCTTTGCTTTTGAAACATTTTAAGGTTACCGTTCTGAAATTATTGAAAAACAATGGGCTCTTTGAAACGAATGTGAATTTGTAATAAGGACTGTCATAAATTGTAAGGTATAATTCATCTGAGAAATTCAAATGGTTGGCCTGATTTTCACTGACTTCTCCAAGAAAAAAATGCACTGGATTAGTCTGATATTGCAACAGAGGATTTTAAATGAAAAAAAGTTGAGTACACATTATAATTCTCATATAAAAATGAATAATCAATCATCTGTGATACTGGAAAATTTCCTCAGATATTAGTCCAATTGTACCGATATTTGACACCAATATTTTGTCTGCATTGTTTGTAATTTTAACAAAAGCGAAAAGTTAATTTGTGAACTTTACTATAAGGTAACATACATTTGGTCATTGATATTGACTTTAAAAGCTTCATAAATATCAGTTATTGGCCACAACAGTGAGACAAAATATCATATATCAGCCACAAGAATCAATATCGGACCATCTCAAAATTTTATACTATTAATTTACTTTAAGGTGGAAGATCTATAAGCTTACTCGACTTTTTTCACTCAACAGCTGCACTGCACTGCTCAGTTTGGGAATCTTCCCGGAGAAGACAGTAAAATATGAATTATGAGGATATTATTGGAGTTCTTACGTTGATACAAGGAAAAACTCTGTTCCTATTGAAAATCACTGTTGTTACATCGATCATAACGGGGGGGGACAAGTCTTGGGTAAATAATGAGAAAAATAACAACAAAAACGTTCTCACAAAATTCTCAGCCCAGAAGAAACTCTTGGTTCATCTCAGTGGAAAAGAGGTCTTGGAGAAAGCGGGGATTCTGGGTAATGTTGTCCATTTTACACACCCTTGGATTTAGTCAAGACTCCAGGTTTAGTCCAGGTTTAGTCTGGCTCTGGGTCTGGTTTGATGCGTGAGACCGTGGAAATGCAGGTGTCCTATCTCTTCTATCTGCAGCGCGTGTGCAAATGGTTCATGACAGTTAATGCACCACAGAAAATATCGTCTTTTCATCAGGCTCCTATTACATATAATTCATCATTCGTCATACATACAAAGTCTTTTTATTCCTAACGCTAAGGGGTTATATGGCAAACATGTGCTACGGTTAATGTCACAAATTTCCCATGGGGAAAACGGGGCATGAGGGTCCCGGGGTTGGACTCTCGAAGCGATGGGGGGTAGGGGGGGAAGGGGGGGGCTGCCTGAGTTCACGGTGACGGGACGGGAGATGAGGAGGGGAAAAGGTGAGAAGGGTGAAAGGGAATTGGGAGTGGGGGAGGCAGAGGGGTGATTCATACAGGAGTCCGAAAAGATCCCCTCACTCCCCTCTGCATCACAGGACCCTCCATGTGGCTCTGTCCAAGCACCTCCTGAACATGCACCAGTCTGCAGCACGGAAACTTCACCTGTGCTCTACATTGCAAAAAAGATTATCTACAGAAATGAACTGAAATCAGAACATTACTAAGCTTGATTTATTTCATATATATGATTCAGTAGAAGAATATCGTAGGAAAAGTATCTAAAAATTCATAATATCGCAATTCTTGTTTTTGGATTAGCAAAATTTGAATATTGACCAAGATTAGATTTATTTATATAGACTATGAAGTGATATTTCTGGGGTAATTTTACAGTTCAAGCACCATAAACTTGAACAAAGACAATTCTGATACAATTCTCATACTATTTATCAATATTGCCCATCCGTAGTTAATTCTTAGAACAAGAAAACTGTACGTGAAGGAAAATTTTTAAATTTACTGCAAGCCAATTTAGATTTTTTAAATGTAAAGACTGGAAATTGGTCATAAATGTCTTGAATTCTTACAAAAAAAAGTCAAATATTGTTCAAATCCAAGGTTAATACACAATAAGATGTACTAAGATTTATCCAGATAATCTTTTTTGCATTGTAGACTTGAAATAATATTGAAATTTTTAGGACCAATTAAAACATTATGGCTAGAATTTTCCCCATAAATATCCATAAACTTCGAACTAGTCCTGTAATTAAGAAAAGATGTGTCCAAACATTTGAAAGTTGTACAAAATATTAGCATTATATGGCAAGTAAAGTGCAGACTTCAAGTGTAAAAATGTGAATACTGAGCATTAAAAACCTACGTTAGGTTCATAACAGATATATGGTTTGTTCAACGTATTGCAGATGTTTGGACTCTGAAATGTAAAATACAAAATTACAGGAACTACGTTAAGATAAATTAATGAATCAAAATGAATTTAAAAGCAGAAAAAGTTGAATTCTATAGCCACTAACTGAGCAGTGAAGACTTGTGATTCAGGAAATATAGAAAAATTTGACTTTTGTGAATAATTAAGTTTAAAAGCTTCGAGGCTCATGATCACGGAACATAAAATTTAACTTAGTCTGTTTCTGAAACTTGATTAGGTGCAAAGTTTCAAGTTTTCAAGATATTTTCGAATAAGGCTGCAGCAATTGGATTCCCCGTATCTGGTAACCTCCACGGAGACACTAGCAACACTTTTGAATACAGGCAAAATGAATGAGAAATCTGCAGCTAATGTCGAGGTCCTCTGAGTTTCTAACGTTTTTCTGTTGCCAATCTTCCTTCCAAATCTCCAAAAAGTTAACTCTCGCTGAAAACTTTGCGACTACATTGTACACTGTTATAAAACACCTTTCCCCATGCTAACATTACTGAGAGCTCTTGTAAACTTAATCTCTCACCCTGACAGTTTGAATAGCCCGGGACTGGGGGCACGGCGGGACAACTCAGCGCTCTAAATCACGTTCTTATCTGCGCGACATAGACAGATGGAGCAGAAACAGGTGGAGGAGTTACGAAAAATGGCCTCCTGCAGTGACATAGCAGCCTTGGAGAATTAATATCCCACTTGGAGAAACGGAGCGGTGATTATAGGAGAGAGGTGAGGGTAGGTCTGTGTCACGATAACAAATTTTGATGAGCGATATATTTAGGGCTGTAGTCCACTAATGAAATTCCTGGTTGACTCTTAAAGACGTGGCCTGACAATGGGCGAGTTGATTTAAAAAAGGGGCGTGGCAAAAGCTCTCAAAACTATTGCGTATCACTATATGACCTGAACTGCACTCATAAGACTACAGCTGCAACTATTTATGCAGAATAAAGTAGTCTATGGGAAAATGGCTATACTTAATTATTAGGCTGATATTTGTTTTTAATGACAATATGACATTGCATTGATACTTTGAACAGCACTAATTTCAAGTACATGTGTAACAGTCAATCTACTATGGTTATGTTATACTGAATTAAACACATCTGTCAGGTACTTAAACAGTTAAACAGTATATTACGGTCTATCTTGTGCTGTATTATTCTGAACGAACTCATTTGTAAGTCCAAAGGATGCAATACATTAAATATTACTGAGGGATGATAAGTTGCTGTCAAGAACTTGCTCATGACAGATCTACACATTGGAGGAGGGTTGGGTGGCTCTATGGAAAACGGGATACTCAGTGTTCATAAATAATGCCTTGTCATTAGTCCTAATATCCGGTGTGTATCATAGACTCATATGCAGTGAAATATGAGCCTGTCTGAGACCTCCAGCTGAACTTTGCCGGTTTGTGATCTCATCAATATTTCACATTTATGCCACAGTTTTACCTGCTGCTCTCTCTCTCCCACCCCCATAAAACAGTCCTGAATGAACCACTCAGCTGCCCTCTAAACTCATGTATTAATAAAATATGAGATTTATCAAGATATAGTTGTTATAGACTCACTTACTTGACTAGACCCAAAGTAATAGTAAACTGACTGAACATAGGCTAATATATAGGCTAATATAGCCAGACTTAAACATAGCTACTTTTAAAACACACAACATAATGTTTAAAACTATATGTAATGAACTTTGATATTAGCAATGAAAATCTGTGTAGTAGCTTCCACTGGGAGCGCCACCAAAGCACACTGACGTAAATGAACCGAATGCTGCTTTAGTACAAAGTGAAGTTGAAGATAATCTAATTATAAGTAGGACGCTGCAGACTGATCCATTATTTAACACTATTAAAGTGACTTTTGTTAATGTTTCTTTTCCCTGAAGCAAAGCCTTCACCTCTCAGAGATTAGCACCAAATGTAACACTGCAGTCACATGATTTAGAACATCATCTAAAAAGAATTCAAACGTGACCAATACGACTTTTAGTCTTCATTATTTCTAGGACCAACAACATCTCTGATGAGTGGTGTTTTAGATCTGTCTGATTATACTAATTACCCTACTTAACCTCCCTCGTGGTGTCTGCAGAGGAGCAGAGTCTGATGCAACTCGGTGCTTAAAGACAAAGACATGGAGAGTGCACTGTACAGATGTGACCACTGGGGTGTCGGGGAGGCATGCAGGTCACAGGCAGGAGGCGCTGTGGGGTCAGGCAGACATTTAGCACAAAATGAAGAGAAAAAACACAAAGTGCTGATATTTGTGCCTTCCCTCGCTCTCAAAGAAAACCTGTTACACAAGCCGTGTGCTTGCCGTTATACTGAGTATAATCATATGTATTTGTGATGTAAGTAATAACTAAAGATTAGAATGAATCTGGTATAGCTTGTTACATTTAATTCCCACCACAGAGCCATAGTCTCCTGATCAGGAACATATCTAGTTCAATTAATCTCAGACTATTTGAGCTTAAGCGGAGGCTCTCGCTCCAGCCAGCGCACTCGTACTTTCTGTTTGTAATGATACTCCTTTAGGAAGTCCTGCAGCGCGGGCGGCAGAGGCAGCGCCCCGATACCGTCGTATGAGGTCCGGCGGCAGATGGCGGCTCGCGCCAAGTGCTGCAGCGAGAAGGGGAAGGTCCGGTGCAGCGGAGCGGTCAGCAGAGGCTCGAAGAACATGCAGGCGCTGGGGTCCTTATAGTGCTCCAACAGCCCCGTGACCGTGGATGAGTGGAACACACACGGGTCGTGAGCATCGAAGCTGAAGTTATGGTTCCACTGCTCAATGCGCGCATGTAGCGAACGGTTGTAGCGGCGGAAGCTAACAGAGAACAGGTAATCCTCCTGTGCGGAGTCCCGCAGCAGAAAGGTGCCCTCTGGCCGGCCGTCCAGCAGAGCCTCTGCCTCGTAGCGGTCCATGACGCCCCAGTAACAGGGGAGCGCGCTGATCTGCAGCAGGTCTGGCACCAGGCAGTGGATATAGTCTATCTGAGTGTGCACCTTCCAGGGACCCGGCTGCTGCCGGCTGTGGCCCTCCCCCGAGGCGTGCCTCTGTTTGGGGCGTCGCGCTTGGAGGCAAAGGGTGGTGGAGTCCTCCTCAGAGTCACAGTCCTGAGACGAGGCCCCGGCGGCCCCCGAACGGCCCTCCGCCTCTGCCAGGCCGGGGGTCATCTTTGGTCCCAGTTTGTAGAGTGTGGAGGAGGGAACGGAGGCCTCCAGGGTATGGATCTGGGCGTTGGGGGGCGGGTCCACACCCTCCTCAATGCTGAGGCGACGCCGCTCACGCAGACGCTCCTCCTCGTCCTCCGGAGACGTCTGCCCTGGGTCAAAGGCGTCCAACAGAGCTGTGGAGGAGTGGGGGCTCACGGGTGCCGTGTGCTGTTTGATCAGGTGCCACTTATGGGCCAGGTCTGACCCCGGGGGGAAGGGGCAGGTCTCCAGCATCAGCTCTGTTAGGTGGATCTTTCGTTTGGTGGAGATGGGGGACTTGGCTGAGCGGGAGCGCCTGTGCGTGGGCAGAGGCAGGCACAAACCCACCGTGTCACTGAGGCGCTGCCTGAGGGTCCGGCCATTGACCCCTCGGCCCGGGACAGAGTCGCACATCTCTGGGGCCGAGCTGACCCCATAGCGCCTCTCTCTGCGGCTGCTCCTTAGCCTGCCAGAGCGGCCCTCCAGAGAGCTCTGAGTTTTGGTGGAACATGAGTGTTT
>JACN01090195.1:0-15495 GCA_000787155.1 Scartelaos histophorus | reverse complement strand
ATACAGTGGTAGTTTTCAAGTTAACAGTAAAGATTGGCAACTCCAGGTGAAATGACCCAAATGTTTAAAAACACAGTGGAACACTTCCTGTATTGAGCGTTTCCTGTTTGAGAGAAGAACTCAGACTAAATATGTGTTAAACATGTGTGAATGAAACAAAACAACTCCAGGTCTGTTTGAGAGAAGAAACAACATTTTAACATAGATCAGAAATAGCTTAGTCTTAAAATTCAGTTTAAATTACAAATAAGATGCTAAATTGCATAATACAGGAGATTCAATTGAAATAGCTCGTGACAGAGCAGCATAAAAATCTCTAAAATTAAATACTTTTGGGGTATTGTTCTTGTGGCTCACATTGTAAACCATAGAAATTAACAGGAGCATGATTAAAACTCACAATATGACGCAAAAATGAACAGAATGTCGTAACAATAGTAAATGTTTATCTAAATATCCAGATTATCCACTGTTTTCCAGTCTTAACCCTCATAGTTGCTGGATTAAGGACATCACTGGGTTGTGTGTAATGTAATAAAAGTAGCATATATTTTGATGTGCGCCCAAAAAATGTCCCTTGTGGATCAATAAAGTTTGTTTAAAACTATTTCTATAGTTTCTAATGTGCTTAAATGTTACGGTATTTGTCGTGGTAGGTCCTCCTCTTCTTCGTCTAAATCGCTGGACGGACCATCTGGATTTTCGGAACCAAATTTTTTCCAAAAAGTCCTGGAGTCTGCTGGAAAATACAGAGCAAAAGAAGAAATGGTGAATATTTGTTGAAAGTCCCATTTTTTTAGTATCATAATTGAGTTTGAAATTTTAGTTCTCGTTGCAACATTTTTGATCACATTTTGAACACATTTTCTGGAATCTGTGTGGAAACTATCTTTAGATAATTGAATAAGGTAAATGTCTGTCTGGAATTCAGTGCATATTATTGAGAAGATGGATGGAGTTGTTTTCGAACATTTGTTTTCACTGAATCAGATTTTTCACATTGCGATCTCCACCCATGTCATTGTAGCTAAGTCTCCTTTTATTTTGGCGTCTGGACACTCCGTTTTAAAGCACGCTCTTCTAAGTCTTATTTTGGTGTTTGCTACAATAAAGGGCAAGGCTTTTGTCGCATCAAAACACAAACACACACACGCACACACACTGTACAGCTGCAGCTCCGCTTCCTGCACGTGCTCGTCTTAACCCACTTCCTCTGAGCTTTAAATCATCGCACGAAGAAAAGAGAGAGAAAAAAAACCCTGAAAAACTGAAATGCACCACAATACGCGCACACATTCTTGCATATTTTAATTTTAACGCACTGGAAATTTGACTTTTTCTAAAACACACACTGCAGAAGTCAATATTTAGGTTAAAAAAAGACAAGTAAAATGATCTACCAATGGAATAAGAGTGTTTTTCTTAAAATGTTACTATTTCACCTGCAATATTACAAACTATGGCTTTAAGCTTTTCAGTCTCCATAGAAACAAGCATACTAATTTATAAGTGAGATCTGTGAAGAGGTGACCCCACTCTCAGTAAGAATGCATGTTTTTAAAGGTATTTTTGAGCGATAAAAACACCCATATTTGCTTGTATAAATCTGATGCCATATTGTAGAAAATTACAAGGAAATAGTATCTGAAAAGTTACACAACGCACCTTTACTTCAAGCAACATTAGATTTAGTTTGTTTTTCTTAAGTATAACCACATGTATTTTCATATTTTAATCACAAAAAGTCTTATAATTTTACTTGTCAAGTGAAATTTACTCAAACTGTGATAAAAACTTTAAAAATAAAGATTTTACAAAAAATGTCTCTAAGTTTATTATCTAAGTTTATTATTTTACTTCCTGGTTGGGCATGACCAGACAGAGGTATGTTACCTAGCAACAATAATTGCCAAAACTAAATTATGTAATATGATTAAACAAATAAAACAAATTACAAGGGTGTAGAGCCTAGTCACACACAGAAAAACAATTAAAGGTGCTTCAGGTCAGTTCACTGTCCTTAAATGTCCTGGATTAAGTAATTTTCTGATCTATGTTATAATGTTGTTTCCTCGTTAAAAACTTACCTGGAATTGTGTTTTGTTTTATTCACACATGTTTAACACACAAATCCTGCATAATGTGGTAATACAGGAAGTGCTCTGTTGTGTTTTTAAACTTCATGCACCTTCACTTCAATTATTTGGATAATTTCAGACCAGGAATGTCCAAACTCTACTGAACAAAAGGTCAAATGCAGCTGTTAACGTGAAAATGACGGCTTCATGCCATCACAAGGTGGAACAGAGCATTTTGAGCTTTGGGGATGTAGACGGACTAATAGGATTACTCAAACAAAACACAACTCCAGGTCTGTTTTTGATGAGGTAAGAACATTAAAACATGGCTTAAAGCTCACAAGACAATTTTGAGTACGATAGGACCTTTAATATATTCATTCACTGATAAATCATTACATAGTGTTTTATTTAGCAGAACATGACCGTTGTACAATAGTTTTAGATTAATCGTACAATAGTTTTAGATTAATCATACAATAGTTTTAGATTTATCATACAATAGTCTTAGATTAATCGTACAATAGTTTTAGATTAATCGTACAATAGTTTTAGGTTAATCTTACAATAGTTTTAGATTCATCGTACAAAAGTTTTAGATTTATCATAAATAGTTTTAGATTAATCGTACAATAGTTTTAGATTAATCATACAGTAGTCTTAGATTAATCATACTATAGTTTTAGATTAATCGTACAATAGTTTTAGATTAATCGTACAATAGTTTTAGATTAATCGTACAATAGTTTTAGATTAATCATACAGTAGTTTTAGATTAATCGGAAATAGTTTTAGATTAATCGTACAATAGTTTTAGATTAATCGTACCATAGTCTGAGATTAATCATACTATAGTTTTAGATTATTTATTCAATAGTTTTAGATTAATTGTACAATAGTCTAAGATTAATCGTACAATAGTTTTAGATTAATCATACAATAGTCTGAGATTAATCGTGCAATAGTTTTAGATTAATTGTACAATAGTTTTAGATTAATCGTGCAATAGTCTGGGATTAATCGTACAATAATCTTAGATTAATTTCAGAATGAGAAAATTTTATTTGGCTTAAAATAGCAATTCACCTTGTAGCTCAAAAGAGTAAAAATAAACACTCATTCACAGCTGCTACACAACAACACAAACAGTGACAGAACAGAATACAATAAAGTGTCACGTTTGTCAGTGGTTGCGGTTACCCTCAAAATGTGATTAGATCATTATCTAAATGAAATTTGGAAAGCAAAATGATCTCATCTCTTTCTAATCATGGTCCGTTTCATCAGTCACATCAGATTTTGTGGTAATTGAAGTCATATTAAAGATCCAGAAATCAGATTATAGTCAGGTTTTCTGTATGTTCACTGGATACAAAACTAGTGTTGTGCCATGTAGAACTGTCAAAATAAAGAGTTAGTGTTAATGTTAGTGTCCCTCTGTGTCCTGCAGTATCACAGCTGGGTCCAGGGGGCGCCGGGTGAACACAACAGGAAAGGCTTCACTCTTACTCTGGTGTTTCAAAGTGTTTCTTCTGGAAGATCTTCTGCCACAAAAACCTGTAGCATCTCAAATGTCCACAGTTCCTTAGCTAACCCTGCGTCCGTTTATTCTTCTGACTCGGATCTTGGATATAACTTCACGTCCAAGCTTTAGCCATTTTTTTATGTTTTCGTTTGTCTGACTCAGAGAAAAACATAGATGCTAACTGCAAAGTTGTTGTTGCTTTAGCCGAGTAAATAAGTCTGCAGCCATGGATTCTATCTCAGAAATCTTGCTCAGTCCGTTCCGAGCTCAACTGAGTTCCAAGTCAGATCTCCAAGTTAAAATAAACAGCTCATTTCATAATCTGACAGTCCCAAACTTGTGTCCTTGGACCTGCATCTGCTTCACTTCTTAATAGGTTAAAACTTCATGATATGATGTTAAAAACTGAGCTCAAAAAACAAAAAGTGTCAAAAGCTGTTCAGTGTGTGAGGCGGTTAGCCACAAGAGCAGCCAAACACACCGTTACCATGGGGATTAAGATATTTATTCCACTGATTTTTTTTTTTTATTTTTATAGCTGGATACGCCACTGTCATGCTTGGATAAACTGAAAACGTCAGTAAAAACGACTTTCTCTTTGTGTTCATGAGACCCATATTAAATGATGACACAGTTACAATCGCCCACAATACACAACATTAATCTGTGCTAATCCTCCACATGTGTCACTCAGTTTAAGCGCAGATCTGAACACTTCACAGTCTGAAGTTGCATAATGGATCTAATTCCTCTTTTATTTCTGAGGATGGAACAGAGTGACGTAACAGTCACTGCTCATTAAACTGCTGTAGGACCCGAGTGTGCGCCAGAACTGACAAATCATCATGAGGTGAGAGCAACAACGGCAACTGAACACACTAATGAACACACACTAATGAACACACACTAATGAACACACACTAATAAACACACACTAATGAACACACACTTATGAACACACACTAATAAACACACAATAATGAACACACACTTATGAACACACACTAATGAACACACATATATGTATGTAGAAAACATGTGCTTTAACTTCAAATGAAAATCATTACAAATCAAATCAAATTTTCTCAAACAAGTAACAAATGTATGAAATATAATAAAAAAAATAAATTCCTTGTAAACAAAACTTTTCAAAAAGTAAAACCAGCAAGGCCCATTCATACTTTTTTACACTGTTTTACACTGCATCAGATCATTAATAAAAAATATTTTGCAATTTTACAACATATTATAACCCATAACCACTACAGAGCCACATCAGCCTGTTTTATATTATAATGTGTTTAATGCAACTTTACGCACATTTGTTTACTTTTTACAGAAACTAAACTTAAAACTGCATGGCTAATTTGCATAATTAGCTATGTCCATTTATATATACGGTCTACGGTCGGTAGCTAGTGGCTCCACTGAGCAAGAAGGTTAGTTAGCTTGTCTGATAGAGCTGCTCCTCGGTTTCACTCAAAGTAGTTTGAGGCGACGACCCAACACTAACGACCCAACACTAGTTATAATACATTTGTTTGTTTGATTGTTTGTTTGATTTACACATTTGAGTAATCCTGGTTTATTAGTCCGTCTACATCTTTGACCCTTTGTTCTGGTTCAGTTTAATGTGGAGTTATTAGTGGTCCTTCCAGCTAAGTCACTTCTTTCTGATCAGATTGTGTTCAAATAAAGCTCAGATTAAGTCTAACAGACCAAGCAGTGCCTCAGTTAGCATCATAAATATAGAAGAAAGTCAATGTGAGAGCTCAAACTGACAAAATCAGACCTGAAGTTCATTTCCACATGTCGGAGTAACACTTTATTACTCGTCTGTACATCTCCAAAGCTCAAAATGCTCTGTTAGTTTGAGGCGACGACCCAACACTAACGACCCAACACTAGTTATAATACATTTGTTTGTTTGATTGTTTGTTTGATTTACACATTTGAGTAATCCTGGTTTATTAGTCCGTCTACATCTTTGACCCTTTGTTCTGGTTCAGTTTAATGTGGAGTTATTAGTGGTCCTTCCAGCTAAGTCACTTCTTTCTGATCAGATTGTGTTCAAATAAAGCTCAGATTAAGTCTAACAGACCAAGCAGTGCCTCAGTTAGCATCATAAATATAGAAGAAAGTCAATGTGAGAGCTCAAACTGACAAAATCAGACCTGAAGTTCATTTCCACATGTCGGAGTAACACTTTATTACTCGTCTGTACATCTCCAAAGCTCAAAATGCTCTGTTCCACCTCGTGATGTCATGAAGTGGAGTCAGAAAATTGCATAATCTGAGCACTTTAATGATGATTTAATGATGTTACAGATTTATTGATGCTCAGATTTAGTTTTCCTCACCACAGCTGCGTCTGGTTTTCCCCCTGGGCTTTCCTGTCCAAAAAGAATCACTGTGTCTGCTGAAGTTTTCTCCTCTCAGCAGATATTTTTCCCACAATGCAACTTCAGCCGGCGAATACGGAAACATCTGTATAAAATAATGTACTGCGAACGTTCATCGCAGAGAGAAGAAACGTCAGAAACGTGCAGGGAAGTGACAATTTTAAGAGTGTGGAAAGTTTCGCAGTATCATCCATGGAGACAAGCAGGTGGTTACGGAGCAGATCTGTGGAGAGGCGATCCTATTCACAGTATGCATGTTTTCTAAGCAGTTACAACACTTAAAATGACTAAATTACTGAGTTGAGTAGGTAAAATGCTCTACTGTGGAGCTTTACAACCAAAAAACATTGTGGAACATTACTTAAAGTCACTATATTACACTATTTTCTGATTTATTTTGCTGTTTCTTCTACTAGAATTGCCAATCTCCACTCGACAAATTGTAAAAAAAATATCTTGAAAATGACCAGTTCATGACATCACAAGGTGGAACACGGCATTTTGAGCTTCGGGGGTGTAGACAGATTTATACATTTTCACTCAAACATGTGTGAATGAAAGTTTTTGAGGAGGTAACAGCTTTTTAACACGGATGAGAGTCAATTTTGTGTAATTTAGCAGAGTTGGGGACTTGACTCGAGTCGGACTTGAATCGCTGTTTTGAGACTTGACTTGATAAAATAGACCAAGACTTGGGACTCGACTTGGGACTTCATTTTACAGGAACAAACTGGAACATGTCCGTCTCACTTCTCTGTTTGTTACTTTAGATGTAACTGTAGTACTGTGTATCAAATGTACTACAGTAATATACAAAACAGAACTACATAAAACACGATCCTTCCATTTCAAAGCAGAATATATGACAAAATAATTGTTATTTAGCCCTTTTAAATCTTAATTCTTTCTATTTTGACCAGAATGATTCACAGTAAGATCTTGACAAGACATTTTAAAAGGAAAAAATTAAATATACTATGAGTTTTTAAGTAGAATTATCATACAAAATGCAAAAATCTAAGCTATATTTGGCACTTTTTTGGTTTGAAATGACTTGAAGCTCAAAGGAGACGACTTGGACTTGACTTGGACTTATGGGTCAGTGACTTGGGACTTGACTCGGACTTGGGACTTGACTCGGACTTGAGACTTGCTTGAAACTCGCAAAAAAAACACTTGATTCCACAAAAAAAACAAGAATAAATGTGGTTTATCTGCTGATTTTGTTACACGCTCAACTCCAGCTGCAGATTTCTGGTCTAATATTTTCAGGAATATTCAGTTTTAGCGCAGATTCTCTCCTCGTCAAAAGCTAATCCTGGTTTTCAGACGGACATAACTCCCCTCCTCTCAGACGTGAACGCCGTCCGTCCTCATATTTGGCATTTCTTCTTCTCTTTGTCGCAGCTGTTCCCACGCTGCTGCGCTCTGATTGGAGGACGGGGCCCTGCTGTTTGGATCATGCTACTTTGAAAAGAAAAGAAAGATGGCGGCGCAATAATAACAAATCACCTCCCTAACATGCATACAGGAGATTACCTAAGAGCTGCGTTAGTCACGGGTGTTTGTTTGCTTCACGGTGGGCGCCATGGTAACGAGGACATTAGCGTGACATGCTGCAGTAGCTGATAGCATAAAGTCAAGGCCAAAGTTTATTATGTTTTATATACTAGACAATATAAACACTAAAAACCTACCAAAATGCCAAAAAATGAAACTGCAAAGGGAAAAAAATTGTTTAAAAAAAAAAAAAAGAACATTTAAAGCCACATCATGTAACTTTCTACAAAACTCTTAAAAATTGACTTTATTTTCTTCTTATTATTTAGTTTAATTGCACGGAAAACTTACAAAATCTTCTACAATATGACGTAAAACTTTTCTATTTCCATGGAGAATTTTCTGAAGCTTTAACCTTCCTTTTCCGTGGGATCATGCAGCTCCAGAAGGTTCCATACTGTACCTTTAAGTTATACTATTGTATAAGTGGTAGTACTTGAAGTTGTTGTTGTAGTATTAGTATTAGTTCCTGTAGTGATATAGTTTTAAACAGACTATCAAATAAGTGGTTGTAATTGCAGAAGTGTTGGTAGTAGTAGTAGTAGTAGTAGTAGTAGTAGTAGTAGTAGTAGTAGTAGTAGTAGTAGTAGTAGTAGCATTAGTAGTAATAGCTGCAGCAATAGTAGTAGTAGGTTTAGTAGCATATATAGTTGTAGCTATTTGAAATTTACTTTGGCTTATATTGACACAGCCCTAAGTTATGATAAGTAGTAGTAGTAGTAGTAGTAGTAGTAGTAGTAGTAGTAGTAGTAGTAGTAGTAGTAGTAGTAGTAGTAGTAGTAGTAGTAGTAGTAGTAGTAGTAGTAGTAGTAGTAGTAGTAGTAGTAGTAGTAGTAGTAGTAGTAGTAGTAGTAGTAGTAGTAGTAGTAGTAGTAGTAGTAGTAGTAGTAGTAGTAGTAGTAGTAGTAGTAGTAGTAGTAGTAGTAGTAGTAGTAGTAGTAGTAGTAGTAGTAGTAGTAGTAGTAGTAGTAGTAGTAGTAGTAGTAGTAGTAGTAGTAGTAGTAGTAGTAGTAGTAGTAGTAGTAGTAGTAGTAGTAGTAGTAGTAGTAGTAGTAGTAGTAGTAGTAGTAGTAGTAGTAGTAGTAGTAGTAGTAGTAGTAGTAGTAGTAGTAGTAGTAGTAGTAGTAGTAGTAGTAGTAGTAGTAGTAGTAGTAGTAGTAGTAGTAGTAGTAGTAGTAGTAGTAGTAGTAGTAGTAGTAGTAGTAGTAGTAGTAGTAGTAGTAGTAGTAGTAGTAGTAGTAGTAGTAGTAGTAGTAGTAGTAGTAGTAGTAGTAGTAGTAGTAGTAGTAGTAGTAGTAGTAGTAGTAGTAGTAGTAGTAGTAGTAGTAGTAGTAGTAGTAGTAGTAGTAGTAGTACTAGTAGTGCATCCACTTATGTTGACACAGCCCTATACGTGTTCTTATGATAAGCAGTAATACTAGTACTAGGAGTAGTAGTAGTAGCCTATACAGGTTCATTTGAAATTGGCTTATATTAACACAGCCATATACACATTTTTATGATAAGTATTAGTACTAGTAGTAGTAGTACTCGTAGCAGTAGTAGTAGTAGTAGTGCATTATCGTACACAAGCACAGCCCTGTTCCACACTCACTATTATGATAACCCAGTGAATGTGCTTTAAACCCAGACAGAGCCGCTCATTCTCCCTGCGTCCTGTGGCCCTGGAGACGTGAGCCGCCTTCCCCGTTATGTAAAAGCCACTTACGTTAATGGGCCCTTGTCCCAGTGATGCCGAGTCCGTCTTAAACATTCCCAGGTCTTATCACGGCTCCACATCGTTTCCTCAAAGTTTAACGACCGAAGTTTAGAGCCAAGTCCCCGAAGAGAAACCGTGAGCGAGACTACGTGACCACCACACACACTCCTGTTACTGCACTCCCATTTATGACACTTATCACATATTTTTAATGACTAACCTAAAGCTGCAGTGCGTAACTTTTCTGGCAGAGGGTCCATTACCTTCTTCACTGATTTGATTATAAGTCTTATGTATTACACTGAAATACCTTAAAAAAGCATGTATTTGTACTGTGACTGGGCTCGCCTTTCCACATATCTGACCCGTAACCTTGCCTGGTGCTGTCATGAACTTGTCGTTATAGCAACAGATAAATTTAAAACACACTGCGGCACATCTCGAGCAAAATGTGTCTTACCCAAGTGCAGCTTTTGAGGTTAAAATCTGTCCACTGTTCTGTCTGATTGTAAAGCCTTTTGCTAATGTAATCAAAAAGTGCAGACAGGGTTAGCATGCTAGTTGCTGCACGTTATTGATACTTTGGAGTTGAAGCTGTCGATATTTCCTGCGGGTGTGATGCTAATTGTAAGCACGCTCTGTCTGAGGTTTGATAGACTTTAATCTGAGTTGTAATTTAACACAATGTGACCCAAAAATAAAAATAAAATAACGTATGACTTAGTTGGGACTACAAAACAAGCTAGCTAGCGTTAGCCAACGGTTTCAGTCTTGTATTCTTCAGCCGTAAAGCTTGAGGTTTGAATATACGGTGTGTGTTGTAAGTATTCGTTTTTATATGTATTTGTTCGTAGAGTGTGCAAAACGAGAGATGTGCGAACTGAATTGTCCATTGGGATTAATAATTGATTGATTGATTGATTGATGATTGAGTTTTTCAGTTATTTCAGTCACTTTCACAATTTTTGCTAAAAATAAAAATACCTAAAAGCACCATGAACACTCCAATTTGAGCACACTTGAAAGACTGTGAAAATGTGCCGTTTAAACCCTTTTTTTTTTAAGACTTTTTGGCTGTACTTGCTAATGTGTGTGTGTTGTGTCACCATGGTAACCGCTGAAAATTACACCATTAGAGATGCACGTAGGACAACTACAGCAAGATAATACCGCAAAGTATCAATAGGAGGTGGTTTTATAGCTGAAAAACACACAGGCATTCTGACTGTGAGCGAGGTCGCCTCTCCACAGATCCGACCTGTAACCTGATCTGCAAAAGTTACATAATGCATCTTTAAAGCTGCTCCAGATTTATTTCCTTGCTAAATGTTTGACATACTTCAGTGCTTCATACTTCAGAGGGACCTGTGAGTGATGAGGTCACCGTGACTTTGCACTTCCCTGTTCGTGGCAGCGCACTGTAAACAGAGGGGTCAGAGGTCAAACTCGCCGTGGGAAACGTGCCGCGCTGCAAAGACTTCTGGGTAAAACTTTGATATTCTTCCAACACGGATGAATTTCCCTTAATCATTTCAGCTGCCTGACGGTTTTATAGCCTATAATTTAGCTGAGTGGACAGCGCAGTAGATAACCCGAGCACGGCTAAAGCTCGGGATTATTAGCCTGTACTTTGTGGTTAAATGTGAAATGTTCCACAGTCAAACTGAAGCGAACAGTGACGTGTGAAACGGCACCGCTGGGCCCTTATATGGAAACAGGTCAAAACGTCTCCTGTGTTATGTAACAAACCCAAGAGCACTTTAATGTATGGAAATACTCAACAAATATGAACGTCGTATTCATGAATACTGCTGCTACTCCTGCGATTCCTACTACTACTACTACTACTACTACTACTACTACTACTACGACGATGACGACTTCTACTACTACTGCTACTGCTACTGCTACTACTACTACTATCACTAACACTACTACTACTACAACTACTACAACTACTACAACTACTACTACTACTACTACTACTACTACTACTACTGCTACCACTAACACTTTCTCCAAAACCAAAAGAAAAAATTGATAAGGATGGGGGTTTTTTCAGTTTTTGATTTTGTGTTAAGTGAATAACGGAAAAAAAAAAACCTTCCTGAACCAGACTTCTGGTCCGTGGACCGCCGAGCTGATTGCCAGGACTGGACCAGGACTAAACCAGGACTAAACCAGGACTAAACCAGAAATGAACAAGGACAGAACCAGGTCAAAACCAGGACTGGACCAGGACTAAGCCAGGACTAAACCAGGACTAAACCAGAAATGAACCAGGACAGAACCAGATCGAAACCAGGACTGGACCAGGACTAAAGAAATGAACCAGGACTGGACCAGGATTCAGTGTTTCCTGCAGAAAATTGTGTAAGTGATGACTGGTTGGGAGCGGAGACCAGGTTCAGTCCTGGTTCAGTCCTAGTTCAGTCCTGGTTCAGTCCTGGTTTAGACCTAGTTCAGTCCTGGTTCAGTCCTGGTTCAGTCCTGTTCAGTCCTGTTTCAGTCCTGTTTCAGACCTGGTTTAGACCTTGCTTAGAACTGGTTTAGTCCTGGTTCAGTCCTAGTTCAGCCCTAGTTCAATGCTAGTCCAGTCCTGGTTCAATCCTGGTTTAGACCCGGTTCAGTCCCCATCCGGTCCTCACTTTTGCGGGCATCTCCATCAAAAGAGTTGTTTATTTCTAGTTTTATTTTGAAAAACAAATTAACAAATATCACTCAGATTAAACAACATCTCCAAAGACACCACCAAATTTCATACTTGTAAATCCTTCCATATTTTCTTGTCATTTCTTACTGAGCTGTTTCTGCTCCTCTCATCACTATGAACCGTCAGATTCCTTTTTGTTTACAGCTCAGTTCTCGGCGGTGACAGATTTAAGTGTCTTTAAAGTCTGTGGGCGGGGCCTATGTCACTTCTAAAAGCACAAAACCGTCAATCACTCAACAATAAAAGAGTTAATATGACAACAAAGGTTCAGGACAGAAGATACTGTCTCAAACTGCACTAATGAGGCAATCTAAGAGCTATTTATAATTAATTAGTTGCTTTTTATAAACATGTAATTATCATATTTTGGCAACTTTGTATGGGAGATTTTTAATTTATTTTTGTCACCTGATTATGCCCCTCCCATTGTTACTGTAAGCTGCATTTTCTTTCTTCTGATTAAAAATTCCATTCATTTCAATTGATAATTTGGGACGTTTGCCACTAGAATTAGAAATAAAGGGTTTACTGGAGTTCAGTTGCACCTTCAAGTCAACACACATCAATTCCCTGAGAGGTTTGTAGTCCATTAAGAACTCATTAGCTGTGACACTGGCAGCTCCAGGCGAAATAACGCAACACAGCAACGTTTAGAAAAAGCTGAGCACCACAGACTGTATAAAGAAGAAGACTAAGGAACTGTATAAAGAAGAAGCAGTTTGACGTCGCGTTCGGCTTCAGCAGAGGTGGGACCAAGTTGTCGTTTTGCAGGTTTCAAGTAAATCTCAAGTATTTGACCTCAGTCTGAGTCAGATCCCGAGTCTTGAGTGACTGACCCATGAGTCCAAGTCAAGTTCAAATCAGCTTTGAGTCATTTCAAGTCTTTAAACCAATGAATTTACCAAATATAGTTCAGATTTTTTCCAATTTACATCAATTTTAAACTAAATTGTACTTTTGTATACTTATGAGTATTTATGTAGCTGTAAAAATGCATTTTTTTCCTTTTTAAATATCTTGTCAAGAGCTTAATGTGAATCATTATGGTCAGAATAGAAAAACTTAAGATTTAAAAGTGCTAGTTATTTTTTCATGTAGTCTGCACTGAAATGGAATGGTCATGTTTTATGTAGTTCTCTGTTTTACTACATTGTACTTTATGTTACTGTATTGTATTGTACTGAATATTACTGTAAGACACTTGAAGATACCATATCACAGTACAAAAAACATATTTTTTATGAGAAGCAGTCCAAGTCAAGTCCCAAGTCGTGGTTGATGTTTTCAAGTCAAGTCTCTAGTCCTAAAAATAGTGACTCCAGTCGGACTCGTCCCCACCTCTTCAGTCAAATGAAGCTCACCGGGGCTAGCAGTTATAGGGGGTTATGGTGAATTTGGGGTTACGTTCCATATTTAGGATTCGATTACGAGTATCAACCAAAGAGCAGATTCAGAGAGAGGCTGTTGATGATAACGTGCCTTTCTAGTCCATGGACCGCTGAGCTGATTAATGAAGCTGGACCAGGACTAAACCAGGACTAAACCAGAACTAAACCAGAAATGAACCAGGACAGAACCAGGTCTAAACCAGGACTGGACCAGGACTCAGTGTTTCCTGCAAAAAATTGTGAAAGTGATGACTGGTTGGGAGCGGAGACCTGGTCCAGTCCTTTTCCAGTTCTGTTATAGTCCTGGTTCAGTCCTGGTTCAGTCCTGGTTCAGTCCTGGTTCAGACCTGGTTTAGACCTCGCTTAGATCTGGTTTAGTCCTGGTCCAGTCCTGGTTCAGTCCTGATTTAGACCTGGTTTACGCCTCTGGGCTTCAGTCAAACGAAGCTCACCGGGGCTAGCAGTTATAGGGGGATATAGTGAATTTGGGGTTACGTTCGATATTTAAGATTCGAATATCAACCAAAGAGCCGATCCAGAGCGACGCTGTTGACGGTAACGTGCCACTGACCTCGACGAAAAGAAGGCGTCTATAATTCATATCATTATTTACAGCCAAATTAGCGAAATAAAAACACCAGGATCATGTAGAGTGGGTTAATACGAACATTTTAAGACCAAAATGAGAAGCCGGGCTGCAGTTACAGAGGCCGGGCTGACAGTTTTTCAGTAGAAAGTGAATTGGAGCCAGAGTCGATGGAGTCAGAAGTTCGCCCGTGCTCACTTCCTATTTGGAACACAGCGGCTAGCAGGTTAGCAATGTCCATTTATATTTGCATGTGGTTCATACTCAGGGCGGCACGGTCATTGAGTCGTGAGCGTTTCTGCCTCACTATAAAATGGTTGGTGGTTAGATTCCCTGCCAGTTAAAGTGCATTATTCACTTAGGATTATGCATATTTAAAGCACTAATATAACAACTTTTAACAATTTACAGAGGCCAGAATGGAGTTTAGATGCCAAGCTAACAACAACTAGCATGCCAACAGCGCACCACTGCAACTTCTGGGCTTTGCCGTCGCTGTAATTCCTTTTAGGGATGTACTGAGCCAATGCAGGCGACAGATATCGGTGCTGGTCCTCAAAAATTTGCTCAAAAGTTGCATGATGTTTGAATTTTTATTGAATTAAAGTTGTTCAGTGGTTGACAGATGTGGAAAAAGTTATTATTTTTAGTCTTTGAAGTGGTTGATATCGGTAGACAGGCTGAAAAAGCTGGATAGGCGCATCTCTTATTGTTTTGTAATGAAAAGCAGATTCTGGATGCTTTTAAGTTAAAATTGCACTGGGGAAAAACACTCAAGTGCATGGATAAAATAAGGTAGCTGCAGCCTCTTGATCTGTTAGTTGTCTTTTGAAATAAGAAACCAGCGAGATTTATCGGAGTCAATAAATTACACTGGAGACTTGGCTGCATCCCATTTCAATCCCGCTGTTGAATTTCCTGTGTTTTGTTTCTATTCACACAAACAAAGCCCCCTCCAGTTGCGCTAAATCCACTCTCGAGAGCCTATAAAGCTCAATGAAAGCTATAACTTAATATTGTAATCCTGACTCGAGACCTCCCACAGCGGCACGGCGTTGTGTGGTTGTGTGCACACCCCCCGCGTACTTGACACACAGTTAATCTACAGCCCGCCCCCCATGAAGCAGGTCCTATTTTGTCTCTCAGCGCAGACATCGCCACAAATCAGGGGCAGAGGCGTGTAGAATAAATGCGAATTCTGCTGTTTTCCGCAATGTGTCCAATTTAACCTTTGGCCTCAGCAATAGGAGGTGGAAGAGGTGACCGGGCGGCGTTGTTTTTACAGCAAAAATGCCCCATGTGCTGAAATACAGCTGGAAAAAATATCAGGGTATTAAAAAAAAGTAGCAGTTTAGCAGTTAGACTTTTATCAGCCTTAATATCCATGAACAAAGGCAATTATATTACAAAACAAAATTCAGACTATTTCTTCCTGGTATATTAAGGCTAATTAAGGTCCTATATTACACAAAACAGATTCTTATGAGCTACATTACAATCAAAGACATTATCAGAAAAAAATTATATAAAAAAAAAAAAAAAAA
>JACN01153443.1:0-16016 GCA_000787155.1 Scartelaos histophorus | reverse complement strand
TCCTCAGAGAAATGTCCCAATAAACAATAATATTGAACCTACATAAAGCAGGATATCCCAGTAAACAATTTAAACACATAATCATTAAAAGATATTATGAGGTGCAAAAATATATCAGAATGAGCCATTAGTTAGTTATAGTTATAGAAGTTACTCAATTAATCCTCTGCAGCTCAAATCATGTTACAAAAGATGGCAGAAGTCTCCCCACTATTGCAAAGAAAATATTTACATATGAGATATATTGAGTCCCAAAATATGCAAAAAATCAAATCAATCAAACTTTATTTATAGTGCCCTTTACAACACATAAGGTGACCAAAGTGCTTTATATTAGAATCAACACAATAACATAATGATAATATAACAACATAGCTCCAGTAGTTTGCACTTTTCTTATTGTGTAGCTATAAAACTGCTATAATAATCGTTTTAAAATCAGTAGAATTTGGCCTCGTCCGTCTTGAGATGTGGTGCTTTACTTGTTGCTTTATCTTTCCATCAAGATTAGATCGTCCTGAGTCGGGGCAGTAAAACCACCCAGTCCAACCTTTAGACCTTTTAATGGCGGTCTTTCGGAGGCACTCGGAGATAATCACTCAAACATCCCTCCCTTCTGCTCCACCGCAATCCTATTATACAGCCTGGCGTAACCTTTGACCCCTACACACGGCACCACTCTACTATTTCTATATTACATTAAAGAAGCGTGATTAAATGCCCTTTGCTTAATTTTTACTCTTAAAGACATGAAAAATAGATCTGATTAGTTTTTAAAAAATGCACTATAACTTTTTGGTTGGGGGTGTCACTTTCTTGTTTCTATGAATATGCCATTGCTCTGCTTAGTAAATTACAGATGCTTTTATTGCTCCCAAATACCTGGAAAAACAGGTATTCTGACAATGAGTGGAATTGCCTCTCCACAGATCTGGTCTGGTTTGGTCTCCATGAAGACAGAAAGGTTTAATGCCATACTGTGAAACATTACAAACCAAACAATAACATCTTTATGAAGGAAAGTATCTGATGGATCACCATTAAAGTTACAAAATGCACCTTTAAACTGTTTGCAGTGGTCCAAAGTTATCCAAATGCATGAGGAGCATCCTAATTACACTGTGATTTTTGCATTTATGGTAATGCTAACAACAACTAGCATGTTAACGCACATTTCCTGATCAACTGACAGTAAAATGCTTCAATTAGATGCAGACATTGCATACCAGACTTATTTATATCTGTACTCGGGCAAGAACAAGTTTGCTCACACATGGGGAAAAAATTATGCACATGACCTTTAAATGATATGTCAGAGTCTAATCCCAGTTTGACTTAATGTTTTGTCCTTAATTAAACCAGAAATATTGGTGATTTGAGCTATTTAAGGATGGACTTCTGTGTGCTTTCTCAGTATAAAAAGGTGACTTTTTATCTGTTAGTTTTGTGTTTTCTGCCCATCTGTTCCAGCCCCTCCCCTGCTCCATCTCCCTGCACAGTTTTGATGATACGCATGAGTGTTTAAATGAGGATGGAGATGCACTGACTGGCAACAGTGCCTGGAGTTCTGTTTGTTTCATTTACACATGTTTAACACACAAATATTTAACACACATATTCAGTAGTGATGGAACATTCTCAAAAAAGATTTAATTTTTCAATTCTGGTGTTTCGATTCGATTCGTTTGATTCTCGTGTGTCCCTCCATGCTAAGGCCGTCTGGCTGCAGACATACGGGAGAGTGGAGCTGCACTCCAGAAACACGTGACCTCCACTTTTCTAAATGAGGAAGTACATTTTTTTATGTTCCTGAATACAGTATATTCAGGGTACAATTTGTAGGGGGGGGGGATTTCCCCCTTCTGGTTTTCATATCCTTACCTCTGCTAAATTACTTTAATATCTGGTCGGGACAATGACCTCATAGCAATGAATGCAACTCCATATTGCTTTAAATCTTATAAAATTGGCTATGTAACCCATATATTAGGCCTTGGGTGATTTAATCATTTATAATAATAATCTTTTTTTCATGTTTATTCTTCTTATGATTAACCTTATACATGTAAATAGCCCTGAGAGATGAATAAATACCATAAATAAATACCCCTTTTTACAAGTGGGAACTAGCTGAACAAGCAAGATAGCAGCAAGATGAATAGAACACAAACTGACATCACTTATGTACTCTTATTTATTTACTTTTACTCTTATCACTTATTACTTTTATTCACATGTTATTATTTACTATGAAGGAATAACAGAGTAATGACTAATAAAATTATTAACAACCGATAAACAATGATAATGGTATTGGGTGATTAATGGTAAACTGATTAATGCCTTATAAACTGATTAACAACTGATAAACCCATGATCTGATTTCATTTATAAAAGTGGAGGTCACAGGTTTCTGTTCAATACGTCTGCAGCATGGATCTGTAATTTTTATTATAG
The DNA here is from genome assembly GCA_000787155.1 of Scartelaos histophorus. Classification (NCBI taxonomy): domain Eukaryota; kingdom Metazoa; phylum Chordata; class Actinopteri; order Gobiiformes; family Gobiidae; genus Scartelaos; species Scartelaos histophorus. Next base: position 13,559 of record JACN01153443.1, on the reverse strand, counting down.
TTAAATTTTATGATATTATAGTTTTATGATTTATTATATTGTATTTTTATTTTATTATAGTTTTATTACAGATTTTATTATAGTTCTATGGTCTGCAGCCAGACCCATGGATCTATTAAAATAACCGGACCCCTCTCCTCCTCCATGTTGTGTTGTCACTTTGGCACAGGCAGGAAAAGGCCAGGCCTGGGGTCCTTTCTTAAGTACCCAGCTCTATAGAGGCTCACTGTTGATATATTCTAACAGAGATTTTTTCTTTCTGTCACTTTTTATTTTACACTGATGGACTCAGGATTGACAAATACATGAACTTTTAAATACTCTAAAACTTCTTTTTGGCTTTATGCCAAGTGATTTTACGCCACAATCTTTTTAAAAAAACACCTTCTCTTCAATTTCAATTAGTAAATAACGCATTTATACATTATTGCGTCTTATAAAATCTTTAGTGGAGACTAATTATAAAGAGTTGCTCAAACATGTGTAATGATACAAAACACAGCTCTTAGTATGGTTTTGTTGAGTTTTTGTTGAATATAGGAGCTTTAAAGATTTTAAATCGTTTGGCTAATGGTGACTCAGTAAATTCAATGCAGTCCAAAGGTGAAAATTCCTGTTGATGGTCTGATAAATGATGACCTAAATTAGAAGACCAAGAAAAACAATTATCAGGATAATAAGTAAATAAATTGGTATGTGTAATTATTAATTGCTATTATCTGCCTAAGCTTCTCTTTGTGTATTCTCAGTTTGGGCTCCACCTCCTCCACAACATCTCACGTCAAACTCTGATCAGTTCCTTGGTCATCTATCATTTAGATTAGAACAGATTAGAACATAACTTCTTTCAGCATTTTATGCTTTGCACATTGAATCTGAATAAATCATATAAGTCATATTTGCTGTGATACAAACAGATGACCATGATTGGCTAATCCACCTGTCAAGCACCTCATCTGTGTTCTGAGAACTGAAATATGAAACGGGTGACTCACAGCTTATAGTATGAGTGTTGGAAAAGTGTGTATTCAGGACTGGCTAGACAACTACTGATCAGCAACACCTTGGCCTAATATAATTACTATATTGACTTAACATTCAATATATGTTTGATGGAACAACCCTTTTGGGGGTTAATATGGGTGCATATGGGTACTTTTTCTTAGTACTAGATGGGATTGTCATTTTTCCTGTTTTATGAAAAATCTGATCTGAAATAGGTTGAATAAATAACTTAACTTATATGACTGATTTTAGATATAAACTAAGTAATTTATTCTGCTATTTATCTATTGCAGTTTTTCTTTTTTACCATATTTTGAGGATAATTACTGCTTTAGGGTTGGTGTGTCGGTGGCATAAATTAGATAGTTTCAATATTATCACATCTATCTATCTATCTAATTATCTATCTAAAAAAAATATATATTATTATTTTTTAAACAATATATCATAGCATCATTTGTTATTGTGACAGGACTAGTAACACCCCTACAAGACACCTATTTTTGTTTCTTCTGATCACGTACCAAAAATTTGCATGCTGCCGGAAATGCCAACAGTCACATTTTTATGCATATTTGATATATTTAGAAAACTCCCAAGTGCCCATAATACCACTTCTCTCATCTGAAAGCCTCCCTGAGTCAAATGGGCAGAGACAAATCTTATTTCTGATCTCTGTGCTCGTATCTGCACTGGTGCGATCGATGGAGCTCTCCACTTAAAGCCTTCAGCACTTCACTGCCTTTTATTTTTATCCCATTCCTCTCGACTTGCCCCTTCAGTCCATTTACAGTCTTGGTGACACAGTGAATGATAAAACATAAATAAACATGATGTGAGCTCTTCTGTTCTTTTATAGAAGCATTGAGCCTTTATGAGTTTAGATTATTGATAAAGGTTTTATTGTTTGTTTTACATAATGAGTCTTTATGTCTCCACTGATTTGTTTCATCTTTCATTGGGACTATTGAGTTTAATAAAACATAACATAACATTAATTATCTGCCTACAGTTATTCATCAGCTCTGAGTTTTCTCCAAGTCGGTACAGTTATTTGCTCCTGTTTACAATTACATCAACTTTGCCATTTCCAATTAAACATTTTTAGTTTTTTATCTTTAGTCATTGGTGTTTTACTTCGAGTTGAGATTGAGTTGAGATTAAGTTGAGATTTACTGTAAATATGACACATGTAAAATTATACACATAAGAGCAGAAATATAATATTAGATTCTTGGAAGTTTATAGCATAAGTGTTTTTTTGTTTGTTTGTTTGTTTGTTTGTTTGTTATTCTTTTTTTTTTGTTTTTTTGTTTTTTTGTTTTTGGACTTGATACTGAAATTTTCTATATCATCAAAACAATTCCGATTCCGATTGTCTGCCCACTTCTAGATGTAGTGGTGCAGACCAGAGAAACCCAGTTTGGATTTTGCTGAATTAACTGTTTATTTATGGCACTGGAGCTTATCTCTGGCACTGTTCACAGTACTGTGTAGGTTTGGCACTGACCACTGCAGTAGTTCTTCACCCACACACAGACAGACGGACACTTCCTGTTGGACTAGGATCAGAGACAGTGGGAAAGGCTGGAGCTCTGACTTTTATTTCACTGTGAAAGACTCTGGCTGTATTGTCACCAAGGAGCTGTAGGAGCACACTTCAGCCATGTAACTAGTGTCTTTCAGATGGACCCAGGATTTGGAAACAACTTTGGTGCTTATTGATAACAACAATAAAGCTGTACACTTTTAATGCACTTTATAGGCTTGTCATATCCTCTCAAAGCACTAAACTGTAGTCTTTCGTTGAAGTAACTTATTCTTAGACAAACTTTATTGATCCACAAGAGAAATTACTTGGACACAGTAGCTCACACATCACAATATATTATAATAATAAAGAGGAAAAAATATAAATTGGTAATAATAATTTCTAAATAAGTAGCAAAAACAATCAAGAGAATGGTGTCATATATTCTGCTGGAAAAGCAACTACCTCGATGCTAATATATCATAAAGCCTCAACTTCATATTTCTTAATGACAAGCAGTCTCCTGTGGGTACTGAAGTGCTTTATCAGACCACACCCCCTGGTCAGGTGACTGGTGCAGCTGTGCCTGGCAGAACTGTGTCGCTCTCATCGGACAACAACAGCGGTGCTATTCGCATGACCTGTTTTAAACAGTAGAGTCACATATAGAGCTGCAATATATATATTCCACAGTATGGCATTACAACTTGTCTTTATAGTCTCTTTGTGATGATTTGTGCTTTTATCTCTTTATCATTTAATACAGGAGGTCCTACATTACCAGCAGTTGTGTTTAGTTTCATTCACATATGTTTGAGTAACCCTTTATTATTAGTCTGACTCCATCTTGAAAATGCTCTGTTCTACCTTGTGATGTCATGAAGTGGTTGTTTTCATATTAACACCTTTTTTACAGTTAGTTGTGAAGAGACAGCCACTTGCAGGGATGAAGTTATCCAGATGATTCTAGTGAAGGTCCATGCCCTTGCAGTATTACCACATGACATCACAAGGTGGAATTGACTGTTTTCTGTTTGAGAGAAGAACTCAGCCTAAATATGCAGGGCTTGTGTGTTAAACATGTGTGAATGAAGCAACGCACACCTCCAGATAAGTTTTTATGAGTGAATAAAGTGTAAAAAATAGTGTAATATGTGCCCTTTTGACTGTTCTTAGAGTTATTCTGTTTGTGTTTTACAGAAACTGGCAGCTGAGTGTCAGAGTGCCGGTTACAGTGGCACGTTGATCCCGTACAAATGTGACCTGTCCAACGAAGACGAGATCCTGTCCATGTTTTCTGCCATAAAGACGCAGCACAAAGGAGTGGACGTGTGCATCAACAACGCTGGAGTGGCCCACAACGAGCCCCTCCTGAGCGGACAGACTGCGGGCTGGAGGAACATGATCGATGTGGGTGGGCACTGGGCACACCGCAGCAACATTTGGACTAAACTGGGGATTCACTATCAACTAAGCAGGAGAGACAAGGACTAGATCAGGATTAAACCACCAGACCAGAACTAAGCTAGACCAGGACTTGATCAAAACTTAAACGGACCCTAGACTAGACTAGACTAGACCCTCAACTAAATCTGCACTAGACCAGGACTAAAACAGGACTAAAATAGGACTAAACCGAGACTAAACCGAAACTAAACCAAGACTAAACCATCATTAATACCAGGACTATACCACAACAAAAGTGTCCAAGTTTTGAACACAGCATTAAACACACTAGCGGCCTTTATTATGCTGTGACTCAGTTATGAGTTAATAAGCAGCAAACTAAAGAGTGCATTGTGTTATAACTGTGAGATTCAAAGTACTGGTTTACCTTAACTGTAAGCAGACTTGCAGACATAGACGTGGCTTCAGTGTGACCCATTCTTGAACATAAAGTCCTTCTCTTCCTAAAGCTTTACATTGAGATTCATCAAAAACACTCCCTCCTCTCCCCTTGTGGTCTTCGGTCTCTTCTGCGTTCATAGGGAACATCCATCTGTTGTCATGGCAGCCCTGTCATGTGTAAAGCAGTATATTTTTAGCCTGTGTAATCTGTAATCCGACTCTATTATGTTTGGTCAGCTCACCCCTAACTCACCACTTCTACTATGAACTTGTTCTCCATCACTATGAACATGAGAGCAGACCTGAAAAGATAAACACACTGAACCAGTGATGTCTCCACAGAGATGTTATTGCTTTACCTGGGATGTTTTTATAGCTAAAGTATGCATTGCAAAGCACGCCATAGATGGTGTAATTTGGCCTGGTGGTGTCACCTGCTTTTCTACACGGAGACAGATGTGGTATATGCCATACTGTGGAACATTCTTGGTATAGCAGTAACATCTTCATGGAAGCAATGAGGGGATGGACTGTCTACTAAAAGTGAATACAAAGTGCATGTTCAATAGCTCCAATAAAATTGCTCTAAAATAGTACGGTGGTGGCTGTAATGTAATAATATTAATTACAGGAAATGAGTCATTAGTGATAATCAGATTTAAATAAGTTTGAGAGTTCAAATTAATCAAATCAGCAATCAAACACCCACAGAGAAACCACATAAAGCCTAGACTAGATCAGGACTAAACAAGGACTAGACTGGAACTATACAAGGACTAAACTGGGACTAAACCAAGTCTACGTCAGAGTTAAACAAATCTGAACAACCTTAGTGCGATAATTTTCATTTTATACACACCAGATAAAAATAACTGTACACATTTTGGCTTCCAGAGTTGGATTAACCCAGTAACTCCTCCTCTTTATGAAATGAGAGATTATGATTCATTAGTTTCCTTTTATATTTTTTTATGTTTTGCTTGTCTTGCAGGTGAATGTTGTGGCCCTGTCGATCTGCACTCGTGAGGCGTACAAATCCATGAAGGAGAGAAATGTGGACGATGGTCACATTATAAATATAAACAGGTGAGACTCACAGCTCTGAGGACTCGTCTGCACAAACGACCCCATCAGAAAGTGTTAAAGCAACCACTTCTCACCTTTCTCCCTTTTTCAAACACACTGCATCCTACTATTATACTAGACAAAGATAAAAAGATATAATTTTGTTATATTTTCAGTATCTGTTACATGTATCATGTCTAATCAGGATGAAATTAAAGGTGCACTGTGTAGCTTTTCTGGTGGAGGGTAAAGAACCAGCTTGTGTTCATGGAAATGTTATTGCTTTGCATGGAATGTTTCACTGCAATATTAACACGTGTGTTTAAACAAATTAAAGCAGATAAGTTCAATGCCATACTGTTGAACATTCTGTGCAAAACAATATCTTCTCCATGAAACAAGGAGGTGACGGACCTTAACAAAACATGTAAAGCCATCATGACCTCAATCTGTATTAAGGATGATCTTAAACAAATTTTAATCATATTTCCAGTACCATTAACTCGATTTCTTATTTATTACATAATTTATTTATTAAGTCTTACTTTGTAAATTAATATGATGTGTTGTGCTGCAGTATGGGAGGACACAGAGTCGTGCCAAGTGCTGATGAGCACTTCTACTGTGCCACTAAATATGCCGTGACTGCTCTGAGCGAGGGGCTCCGACAAGAGCTCAGAGAAGCCAACAGCCACATCAGAGTAACTGTACGTCACCCCACACATATGCAGCATACTGCAGATGAGTACTATAAGGTGTATTGAGGAAGTTTATGTAGGTAGACGGGGAACTTTAACTTTTAACTTTGCAATAGAATTCAATACAAAAGCCATGTAGATGTAGATGTAGATGTCTGTACTGTGGCAATGACTTTCTGATCAATTCACCAGTTGGTCATCATCATGTACATGACGCAGTGTTAGAAACATAAAGCTGTTTTTTCACTATAATATAATGCAATGTAAGGCAAAAATTGAAGTATTGTAAGTATTCATAATATTGTCCAGAACCATGTAACAGAATATGTTACAAAATACATGCAGGTATTCAAAAGTATTCTTGCCAACACTGTATGCAGTCTTTTACTCTTTGCTATAGTTGAAATATTGTTTTGTTTCTGTAGTGTATTTCTCCAGGAATAGTAGAAACAGAGTTTGCTTTCCGGCACCTGAACAGTGACCCAGAGAAAGCAGCAGCTGTGTATGCAAGTATAAAGGTATGTGAATTTCAATTTATTTTTATGAACCTCAACAAAACACAATGATGGATATTTTCGATTCCTGTTTTTGCAGTGTTTAAAACCAGAAGACATAGCCAGCGCTGTGACCTATGTCCTCAGTGCCCCTCCTCATGTGCAGGTACTCTATTTGCCCTTCTCTTTACAGCATTCCTCATTGTGCTCACCAGTTGTCACGGTTCACAGCCATTCAGATGGCTATGATGTAATTCATTTCAGTCCATTGTCTGACGTTCACTAACGCCTGCCATGCCCCACCTTGCTTCCAGTGCTATGAACTAAATACATCAATTCATGTACCAAAAATACATGGAAAGGAATAGGAGAAAGAAATTAAACTAATTTTGAGTAACTGTAGTCCTGTACTCTTTCATTTTGTAATATTTAGAAATTTTAGAACTTTTCTTTCTCTAATTAGTGATAAATAAATGCGTAATAAACATAATGCTGCTATTTAAAATCCTACGTGACATTTTTACACCTTTATATTAGTAGTATAAAAGTATACGGTACTGAGATCAGACCATGTATTCTCCCAAACACTGCTTGCTTCTGCCGTTTTTTACACTTATTAATAAGCTATGTGTTGCCAGATTGGAGACGTGCAAATGAGGCCGGTGGAGCAGGTGTCTTAGCAAAGCAGCAGAGAGCACCAGAGGACCACAGGAGCAGCCGGCACACCCATTGTAAATCCTTGGCGACCTCTGCTGGCGAGTGGGGGTAATTTAACGACAACTGTGACAACGGACGGACAAAGTACAAAGTGTGCTGAAGTCTTAAAGAGACTGTGCAGGGAATTGTCCTGAAGGGCTTGGACATTTGAAACCACTACAACTTTACTACTGAATGCCGCAAACTTCTATTGTGGATGTAATAGCCCAGCAATGACCTGAGTTAACTCCAGTCAACACTAGGAATGCTTAAAGTTGTACTATGTAACTTTTCTGGTGGGATGTCCCTCATGTGGAGATGTCATTGCTTTACCTGGAGTGTTCCACAGTATGGTTTTACATGTATCTATCTTGCATTTGTTCAGTCACAAAAACAAAAATCCTTCCTCTCCTTAGATCTGATCTTCTTGGCGTTAGATTAGTTTAACACCCCATGGAAAATAAATACAATCTATGGAGGCAAGATGATAGAAGAAGAGGTAGTGGACCTCCCCCTGAAAAGTTACACGGTGTACCTTTAAGAGAGCTGCTGTGTACCATGTGGTCATCTCCTATACATGACCATCATATAGAGGGAAGAGTATGCCATTGATTGCACATGTTCTACCTTTTTATTTTGGTGTTGTTTTTTCTAGGTCACATTACATATCTTTTTCCTATTCAACCAGATGAGTAATTGCTGTTTATGAAATTATTTGTTTTAAAATGTTAACACTGGATATCCCACACCAAAAACACTAACACTAGCTGTAATGTGTTCACACCCTTCTGCAACCTTTATTTACCGTATGTCTTAACACTGAATGACCTGATGATATGAAATAATAGATATATTAATCAATTTTGTACAGATTGGGTAAAATAGACTCGGACCTTATTAATCAGCTTATGTGATTCAGTCTTGCACGTTGAATTAAGGAAGGTTATGAAAAGAGAGATGATTTGTATCCTAACAGTTTGGGGGGAAATTCTTGGTAAACTAATTAAAAATATTGTCCAGGAGTACTGTCATTAACTGGATGCTTTCTGCTTCTGTGTTACTATAGTCACTGAAGAAAAGCAATGCACGTTATGGACTTTGTGACCGGCTTTAGACCTGAACATAAGAGCTGCATGATTCATGTACTCCTGTTAACCATCTACATATTATCTCTATCAGGAATGTCATATGACCTCTAATAAATGAGTCACTAAATGCACTGTGAATGTTTGTCAATCAGTTTTAGTACACTAGTCATTTTGATCTTAATTCAACATGGCCAATAGATGGCAGTATTACTCTATGTAGCAGTAGTATTTTTTAACAAACATTAAAATGTCATAAACATGGACACTTCACGTTATCTGCATAGCAGATAAGTAGCAACTAATATAATGTAAGTAAGCAAACAAGCAAATGAATAAACACACTCAGTATTTAAATAGTAGAAAATATTGATCATTAACACTAATGCCATTGATAATGGAATCATGAGGTATCAAAAGTTTGTTTCGATGGGAGGCTTTTCAGTTGGATACTGAGACGAGCTGGTGACAGCTATCACTGGAAATGCGCCCCCTCCTCTCTCATAATAAGCCATCTTTGACATTTCATCCAGTGTACCTGGTGTGATGGACAGCCTGAGTTTCTGGGGAGAAAAACACAAACAATATTAGCACATAGCAACAGTGACAGAGCCAAACCTAATATATATGGACTGTGTCTTTACCTGAATGAATGAGCCAGACAACACCCACAATGTGTGACCAGCCGCCAGAGGAATCCAGATGATGGAGGCCAAAGCAATGACCCATCCCACCCCCTGTGCCCAGGGAGGGAAAACGTAGTTCTCGTAGCGAGCTGGTTTGAACTGGATCACAGAAAAGACCAGAATAACCTGTAATAAAAGGTAAAATTGTAACTGAAACTACAATGTCAACTCCAGGAAGACTGTTTTGTCTGAGTAATAGTATGAGGATCTAAATTTAAAAAAAAACCCAAACAAAATGACTTACACTTATGAGCAGAGGATCAATTATGAGCCAACATAACCTGAAGAAGATATTGGCTCCTCTTCCAGTCATCTCCTTTAAGTTGTCTGACAGTCGATTTACACCTATAGAAAACATACAACAAATATACATAGCAAAAAATCTAAAGCAAAACCAAAGTACTATTAAAAAAACACTTGTGAAACATACCATAACACCAGCAGATGGCTATAATCTCAAAGAATGCCAAGAACATGATGGAGACTATAGCAGTATAATGGTCCATCAACTGAAACACATAGATTCCCACCTGGACATGGACGATAGAACAGGTGGTCCAAGTGGTTAGTTCATCTTTTCATTATCTCATACACAAAATGATGCTAAGTTAATTTGTTCTTGTTATTCTCTGAAAAGACTACCACTTATTTATTTATATTTGTTGGTATTTTAGGAAACCATCTAAAATATTTGAAAAAGTGACCATGTTGTTGATGTCCTTATGACCTGCATCTCCACAAACCTGACTCCATCTGATTTTCTCCATGGAAATGTTGTTCGACGGCATAAAGGTATCTATGTTCATGTGTTTCTATCCGAGTACAGTTTTGAATAGGTATTTCTGTGGGATAATGCAGGTAACGTGCCTCCTCCAGAAAGCTACATACTGAACCTTTAATGCACAATGTATGCAAGGAATTGAAATGTAAAGTCATTTTTAGTGTCTGTTCACCTGCCCAGGGACTGCAGATGAAAAGCAGCAGTAGCTTCCTTTTTACAGATCTTTTCTTTTGTAAGATGAATGAATTTGTACATTGTTCCTGACAAATAAAGAATAAACAAACAAACAAACCTGCATGACACAGGGGATTCCCAGAAGACTCGCTGCTGCACAAACTGCAAGAACAAATAGCTCTTTTCTCTTGAAGATTGTCATCAGCTTCTGGTTAAACTGATCCATGAGACTGGTCACCATCACCTCCACCATCGCAAACTACATGAGACCAGCAACATTACTTCAAACAGTGCTGTAAGAACTACTTTACATATTGTATCGTTTACTCTACCTCACTGTCCAGCCCGAGGCAAAGTAACATGAAGAAAAACAATACGGCCCACAGCTGAGGCAAAGGCATCTGAGCAAAAGCTTGTGGGTAAACGACAAACACCAAGCCAGGCCCTGTGAACAAGTTTTATTTTATTTTGAACAAGTCTTTATGACCACCATTAAACATAATAACTAGCCTGGGCAAACCTACACTGGAACTGGAGCCATGGCCCGAAAGATAAAACATCTAACCACCCTTCCATAAATAGGCTACTGAAAAAAGGTGCACGTGTAACTTTTCTGGTGGTGTTTAATTCTTTCATTCTTTGGAACATTCCGGTCAAAGCAATAACATCTTTATAGACCCAAGCAGGTGAAGGATTCCTACCAGAAATGTTACACAGTACACCTTCAAAAATACTATAGCAATTGTTCTAGAAATATGCATCCAGAATGTCTTCAATTACTTTTGCTCACCGTTTAATGTCAATATTTGAGCTGTGTACAAGTGATTTATCTTGTGGATCAATACTTATCTAAGTCCTCCTCCACTGTAATGTAAGATTATTATGAAGAGCATGTACCGTCCACTGCAATTTCGTTCACAGGAATCCCCTGCAGGTACGACATGTATCCAAAGGCAGAAAAGATCACAAAACCAGCTAAGATACTGGTGACGGAGTTGATGATTGCTATAGTCAGTGTGTCTCTGTAAAGGAAACATCATAATTATATAATATCTGTATGAATTTTGTGGTTTTCTTGTGTTTATTTTCAGTACTTGAGAACGTTATTGTTGAAGGAGTTGTAGCTTGCCATAGCCAATAATGAACCAAACCCAATGCCAATGGAGTTGAAGATCTGCGCGGCTGCATTCACCCACACCTGTAAGTAACAAGTGAGGAGTGTTAAAAATAGGGCAAATTCAGATTGAGATTCAGACATGTCTAACAGTCCATGATATCATTGGGGTCTTGTCACAATAACTGAAATATGATATATTACTGAAGAAAATATAGACAATAAACGATTATACCAAACTGTAAAGCAGAATCACCCTTCAGAAAGTACAATATTGTTTAAATACTTGAGCTGCAATGCATACACTTTAGTAATTACATTGTGTAGTTTTTAGTTCTAGTCCTTGACAGTTAACATCTTCAAATATTGCAGAAAAAGTAACCACAAACTATCCCATGAGTGCAAAGAAAAAGTTCTCACAATACATATTGGCTCCCCAAAATGGCTGTTCCAACTGTAATGTTTTGAATGATAAGTCAATATTGTAATTATCATGACAGGCCAAGTTGGAGGTTTAATTGAGGCTACAGCCAATTCTCTGTTAGTAAAATCATTTAATTTTTAGCAAAGATACTTTGAAGTAAGAAAGTGAACTATTTTTCATGTTAAATGGCACTGATTAAAAGTTTATATTCATGAAATTAATTCTGAAAGCAGCCATTTCATTTTGTTTTTAAAAAGAAAAAAATTGTAGAAAATCAAGACTGATTAATATGACGGAAAAAATGACCACATCACAAGCAATGCTCCAGGGCCCGTCAACAGAAATGTGGGGGCCCAGGGCAAAAATCATCACATGGGCCCCTCTCCAAATATAAACTAAAAGGAAGAGGGTTCAATTCTGCGTCCTTAAAACTCTGAGGCCCAGTACAGCAGACTTCTTTGTCCCCCTTGTGTACTGCTCGGGTGCCACAGTGAGCCTGAGTTATTTCTGTGTGTTGTTACCTCCACAGACTGCAGTTTGCTCCATTCTGGCACTATAAAAAAGGTTATTCCATCCAATGCCCCTGGAAGCTGCACGTTATTGATCAACAGTGCAATCAGGATTACATACGGGAACAGAGCTGTGAAGTACACAACCTACAAGCAGAGAAATGAGTGAGTGGATTTTTATGGTCAATGTGTATTTAAAGCTGCACTCTGTAACTTTTCTGTTGAAGCATCCACCTTCTGCTTGTCTCATGGAAACAAAATGAATTGTAACTGATTTCTATAGAATGTTCCACTTTATAGCACACTGTGAACAAGGTTGCTTCTCTACAGATCTGAACTTTAACTTGGCCATGTAGTATCACCTGCTTGTCTCCATGGAAAAAATATGTTTAATGCCATACTGTGGGACATTCCAGGTCTGGCAATAGCATCATACATACAAGCAGGTGGCGTACTCTCCTACAAAAAGGTTGCACAGCCATAGTGCAGTCATAGGACATTGTTACCTTTCCTGTTGATTTGACCCCTTTGAAAATACAGAAATAAATGAGTATCCAAGCAAACATGAGGATAAGGAACAGATCCCATCTTAGCGTCCCAGCCTCCTCCACACTGCCTGTTTGTTGTAACATCTTATATCTTAAAAAAAAAAAGATAAACATATTATAGTATTAATAGGTTGGACTGCACTAAAGAGACAAATTAACCTGGTTTCTAGATAGTATCTCTCCAAAAACATAAACCCAGCTCTTGCTCAGCTCTATAAACCACAGTATTATTATAAGATGTTTGTGTATCCAATTTCCATCAAATAATTATAAGGATCAGCATATATATTATAGCAGATTTTCTGTTGTTGGGGTGTTTCTTGCCCCACTCCTCCCACCCCACACACACACATTAAATCATTACATTGAAATCTAGAACACTGTGAACGTTACACCAACTATGGGTATAAAGAAGGCCAACGTTCAACTTTTATTGGGGGAGTTTTATATTCTATAACTTTAGGTAGTTTGATGGGGCCAAGAAGCACCACCATACATAATATGCAATATAGTTGATCTGATGTGAGTATAATGTGATATATGACATAACATGTTACCTCACGTTACACATCATGTACTTGAACTTTACTTCTTGTTACAATTCCTTATCACTACTTTTGACTTACAAAGATAACCCTTGTAATTAACTTTTTCATGTGATTCCATATACACAATACAAATTGGGTGGGGATAATAAAGTGATTCAGCATTAGGGCTGCACGAACAGCTGTTCAGTGCAATATCAATATTATTATATTTTAGATATTTTAGTTTTTCACAGCATAATTTCAGTTATATTAAAACTAAAGGCACATGCCTGAATCCACTCATTCAGTCATCTGAATTCACTGCCTTGAGTCTTTGTTGGGACAAAACAAAGACTCAAGGCCAATCTTAGACA